>VWZO01011422.1:45000-50813 GCA_013396975.1 Bucco capensis | reverse complement strand
CCCACCCCGTGTGGTTTTTTTTTTTCTCTTTTTTGAGGGGAGATGTCTTAAAATCGCCAAAAAATGCAGAAAGATGATAGGGTAGCAGGGGATGCGCGGAGGCATCGAGGGGAGAACAGGGAGTCTCTCCTTCCCGCCGCCACGGAGTAGCTGAGGCCGCCCCGGCTCCGGGCATTTCCCACCAACTGCTGGGTTTTATCAAAGAAGCAGGAAAAAAAGAGCTGGCTTTGGTCTCCCTGAGCATCATCCCGGAGAGCTGCCCTTCTCCTTGCGAGGAAAATACCCCCGCGCTCGGTTTTGGGGAGGAGAGGGTGGATTTCCATAGGCCTCGCCTTGCTTTGATTGTTGTTTGTTTGTGGGTTTTTGGTTTTGTTTTTATTTTAGAACCAAAACCAACCCGCGATCGTTTATTTCTCTGAAAGAGGCCTCGGAGCTGCTGCTGTTTCGTTTCTTTCTTTTAATTTTCCCCATGTGCTGCTGCAGGTCAGCTCTGTAGGAGCCGGGGGCATTTCCAAGAGCCAGGGAACTTCTTTGGCAGGATCCTCTCTTAGCAAGGGCTTGAGCAGAATCTCCCTGAAATTATCGATAAAAAAAATTAAGAAAATAAAGATAAAAAGCCAGGGACTAAAACGTCCTTCTGCTACCGCGGGCAGAGCAGGGCTGGCCCAGGCGCATTAGTAAAACCCTCTTTAAAATAAAACCGAAACCGCTGAGGGAAGTCATAGGAAGCAGCAAGCAGGAGATCTGCTCCTAGGAAGAAAAAAACCAAAAAACCAAAAACAAAAACAGAGGGGAAAAAAAAGAGAAAATAACCCTCTTTTTTCTTTTTTACAAAAAGCAGCGAGCTAGGATTTCCCCCCGGCGAGCTGCCAGCCGGAGGAGGGACTGCAGGGCGAGTTGAAAATGAGTTCGTAATATCTGAAAACAAACTCTTACTCAGGGCTGAATTGGAATTTACTCCATTGTTCTCCAGTGCTCTCCTTTGTTAATATTTAATTAACATACATCCTCACAATGGCTCGGCCTGGGCAGAAAAGGCTCCTTGTGCTGTCGAGAATAATATTCCTGAGAATAATCCCGGCGATTCGGATCGGGCCGTGCAGCGCCATATGGGCACTGCAGCAAAGCGGCGGATTTCTGCTGCCAGTGTACACCCACACGCAGCCGGTTCCCATGTTTTTATCGTGACCCACAAAAATACNCGGTACACTCCTTACTTACGGCTTCGCCGTCTTCGCTTCGGATCTTCGCGCGCAGATGACATACAAAAAAAAAAACCAAAAACCAAAATCCCCCCCCCCCCCCCAAAAAAAAGAATAAAAGAAAAAGTAAAGAGGTTTCAGTAAAAAGAGGTGGTTTTTTTTTTTAAAAAAGAGGGTTTCTTAAATAAATACTCTGTTCAAAGAATAAAATTTAGCTCGGTGCTGCTGCCTCTGGTGCAGGGTTTACTTGTGGGACACCCCCTGGATGAAAAGGGTCTGTAAATTCCTAGCTGGGATGAAGGGGGCTGCGGGGGCTACGTGGCTCAGGGGGGAGAGACTCCCCTTCCGCTGCCTTCCCGAGCATCCTCCGGCAACCGAGGCACAAAGCAGGGGTTATTTTTCATTGGGGTGGTGGTTGGGACGTGTGTGGGGGTATTGGGAGCTTGGGCCGCGGGCAGGAGGGTGTGTGTCGTGTCCCCGTCCCCCCCAAAAGCACCCTCCACGCGAGACTGCGCCCGGCGCGTGTCCCCCCGCAGCGGAGCGCGGCGGTGTCGGTGCCTTTTCTCTCTCCCGGCCGTAGGTCCCCGGTCCCGCAAACCAAAGAAGAAGAACCCCAACAAGGAGGATAAGCGGCCGCGCACCGCCTTCACCGCCGAGCAGCTGCAGAGACTGAAGGCCGAGTTCCAGACGAACCGGTACCTGACGGAGCAGCGACGGCAAAGCCTGGCCCAAGAGCTGGGGCTGAACGAGTCCCAGATCAAAATCTGGTTCCAGAATAAACGAGCCAAGATCAAGAAGGCGACGGGCAGCAAGAACTCCCTGGCAGTACACCTCATGGCCCAGGGGCTCTACAACCACTCCACCACGGCGAAAGACGGCAAGTCGGACAGTGAATAGCCAAGGGGAGAGGGGGGCGAGGGGAGGGAGGGAACAGGGGAGGGGGAAGGCCGTTTGCAGTCAAAGTTTATACAATGCAATAATTTAATTAAAAAATAAAAAGAAACATAAGGGCCAGTGTATAAAGATTATACCAGCATTAATAGTGAAAATATTGTGTATTAGATATAATTCTGCAATATTCTATGTATATATAATTTACAGGTAAGGTGGTGTAAAAATCCAAGATATCTGAGTATAACTTTTTTTTTGTTTTATTTTTTGTTTGTTTGTTTGGTTGGTTTGGTTTTGAGGGTTTGGGTTGTTTGTTTGTTTGGTTGGTTTTTTTTTTTCAGTTGTATTGAGATTTTAGATGCTATCTTTATGATTTTTTTTTAATGCTTAAGTTATGTTTTTATAGACTTAAGCACTGTTTTAATGGACATTGGACGCTGTTTTTTGAAATTCAAAAAAAAAGAAAAAGAAAATAATTAAAAACAACTTTTGCTGAAGTCCAAAGATTTTTATTGCTGCATTTCACACGACTGTGAACCGAATAAATAGTTCTCCTATTTGTTCTATGAGTTTTACCTTTTTTTTTCCTCTCCCTTTTTGTTTGTTTGTTTTTTTTTCTTTTATTGTTTCCCTTTTTTTCCTTTTCTTTTTTTTGGGGGGGGACGGGACTGGGGAGGTAGTGGTGCATGTGTCTGGAGCTGGCTTTGGGGATAGACGTGGAGAATTGGATTTTAAAAGAAAAAAAAATAGAAGTAACGATAGGGAAAGAAACCTCAAAGCACCATCTTGAAACATGCCCAGGGTCCTTCCCTGAGCCCCTACTCCCACATCACCACCCCAGTGAGACCCATGGGTCTGTGTGGATGCGGGATGTAATTAGCATCCCCCCTCCAACTTCTTGGGAAAACTTTGGGACCCCGATCTCTGAAAAACAAGAGATGCTCTGGGATGTGGACCCATCCCGCTGATGCTCTCCCGGTCCTACTCCTCCTCCGCAGGGGGCGGCCACGAGATGGGACCTGGCTTCTTAACGGCATCACCTCCCCGAAGCATTTGGGAGAGTTTTACACCCCCTAAAATCACGTAACCTTTTTATTTTCCCCTTCCCCTCCATCCTTATCCTTATCCTTATCTCATTGGCACAACATTTCGTGGCACCGTGGGAGTTTCTCCCCACGTAGAGGTCTCTTGTAATCAGAGGGGTTTGGGGGGTTTCGAGGCATTGTGTTGCGTTTAACCCGTTTGTCCCAGAGCGTGGGGTCCCATCCCCACGATACCCGGGTACGGGGGACTCTATCCCGCATGGGTCTGAGTGTGCATGGGCAGATGCTCAGGAACAGGCTCTTCTGCGATGCTTTTTTTTGGGGGGGGGGGAAGGGGGGACGACTTCTCGCTTTGCCTTAAAACCTCGTTATTTTGCAGCTATAGTAGACACATACTGTACATAGTAGTGTAAACTTTTAAAAGAGGGAAATAATCCAACTATAAAATAAAAACTGTAATTTTAAATTCTGTAAATAACCATCAGCTGCTTAGGATCCAGGATTAAAAGACACTGACTTTTAGCAAGAAAGCAAAGGACTTTTTTTCTCCTCTCTTCAGTTTATAGAAGATGTGCATTTTACAATTGCAGTATCAAATATTTATAACTGGATCAAATATGAATGTTTCTATTTACAACTGTGCTCTCAACATTGTGAACATTTTCGCTGCATTTTGTGTGTTTCAATTCTCGAGGACTGCATTAAATAATAACATTAAAAAAACCAACAACAAACAACCCACTTTATTATGAACTACAAACCGTCTCAGTCAGACTTTGCAATTGAGTAGTTACTATTTGGGACTATATATCCCTATATGTTTATACATATAGTCTTTAGATCGCACTTCTTGAGCACTGGAGCTAGAGTTAGAAGTATTTCATAGTTTCAGCTATTTACAAGGGGGGAAATTCCGTGGCGATTTGTGAGAGAGGTGATTTTGCAGCCAAGTGTTTCATCAGCCTCTTGACTTCGTGAAGAAACTTCGGGGGATTCATTGCTAGATGAAGGAGAAGACAACTGCCCGCCCAAGCCAGCTCGGCTCCGAGCACTCGTCCTGTTAAGCAGGATCTGAAAACGGAAAAGAAAATCTCTTTAATCTCACGTACTGTCAACAGGTTTCACCTTTTCAAGACTCTAAGTACCCGGTGGTGTGATGCCATGGCAGACTGCATTTGGAAAACCTCTGCTAGATAAACACGTAAACCTGGAGCTCGGGAGGAAAGGTGATGGGAATCTTGTCGATGCCACTCCACGAACCCAAGCACTCTGTAAAATACTTGGCGTCTCCGGGAAATGACAGTACCACGATTTTAGGACAGGCTGGACAAAAATAAAACCATCCCTCGCCTTGCTGCAACAAAGGGCATAAGAGCTCCAAAATAGTTTGGCCCATTTTCCGTAGGCAGGAGCAGAGGGAGTGAGGGGCAGAGCCTCACCCTCCGGAACGGCTCCTGCTCGCAGATAAAACCAAGGCGGGGGGCGGGATTTAAAATTTTCTTTCCTTTTCATTTTCCTTAATTTTTTTTTTCCCCTTTTCTTTTAAAGCTGCTGCTTTGGGTTACGTTCTACAAGGGGAAAAATTCTTCAGGAGCAGAGGTGCTCTAAGGGCTTCACCTGCTCTGAGCAGTGGGGCTCAGCGGGCTCCAGGGCTCCTTTCTCAAACCAGCCTTTATTTTTCCAGCCTTTCTGATTTACCCGCCTTTGAGGAGATTTATTTTTTCGTCACCTTCCCTAATGGAGGCAGGTGATTTATAATCTCGAGGGAAAAAATCGGTGGCGGTGGGCACTAAAGAGGAGTTTTAAATATGGATTGAAAAACAGTCCCAGTTGTCCTATGGGACAAAATGGAACCGTGGGTATGTTACACACTGGCGGGTAAGTGCCACCGAGATTTGGGGGTTTTCAAGAAGTCTCAAGCCTGCACCGAGGGAAATTTTGGCCCCACTTCTAAGTGTGCAGAGAGGCAAAGTTTCCCCCTGTATTCCCCCAGCCTGCAAGAAGCGCTGGAACAGAAAACAGATGTGTGACATCACCAGGAATATGCAGTTAGGTTTAGGTTGAAAAACTAAAATAAAAAAATAGTAGGGAAACTTCTTTAAGTTAGTTCATTCTCTGGAGCAAAGACAGAAAACATCTCGCTTCTGCTTGGATTTTATCCAGATCAGAATATAAAATATTTGCTATTGTAAAGCAATGCCTTCATCTGGAAGCAGCGAATGGCTCATATGAGCTGCACTCCTCACCTGCCTCCCACATTTTCTGGGGAAAGCTTCCATGGGTAGAGGCACAGGTCTGAAACCCCTTGCTCTGCTGCTCCTTTCGCCATCTACCGAGCTATTGCCGGTTCCCGTGCACCCCCAGGCAGCGCTCCCACGCCCGGGCAGCGGCTCCCCGCTGGCCCCGGGAAGGACAGCACAGCTAAAATAGCGCTCGTTAATTTAAAATGTAAGGTTAATTTAACAGAACGGGCTGCCGGACAAGCGCCTCTCGCGATTTTAGCAAAGAAATACCACCTTACTGAAGCAGCCTTTTTTTTGGAAGAGACAAAACCACAACTCCAAACCACATAAGCCCCGAAGCCAAGGCAAAGCTCTCCCCAAAAACTGCCTGCATCGGGTCAGGGGTAGAGGCAGGGCTGGCTCTGCAGTCACCCACTGCCTGGCAGCATTTTTGT
>VWZO01011422.1:0-40000 GCA_013396975.1 Bucco capensis | reverse complement strand
CCTGCCTTGTTTCATTTCTCTCCAGTTCAAGCTTTTCCTAACTCATTTCAATGTTACTATCAGGCTAGCTTTGGCCATGTCAGCAAAGAGGTGAGGAGTGCCACGGACAGCACCTTTCATGTCACATCAGAAAAAATTAACCACCCACTTCAAAAGCTTTGAGTGAGTCTCCTTTTCTATGTGCTTATAAAATCCTATGCTAGTCCAGGGCCTGAATCTACAAACTACCAGAGTTGTTATTTATTTACTGAATGTAAAAATCCCCCATCTCCTCCTCTCACACTAACCCTGCAGTCTGAACTTTCAGAAATCAATTTACATTTTTAAATTCCTGTATGAGTCCTTGGTATTCAACAGCGTTTTCTTTGCTCACAGGGATCTGACAGGCTTTGTTCCAAGATATTTTTAATATTTAGAACATTGAAGAGATATTTAAAATATCAATTAACTTGTTTGGATAAGTAGCCATTAAACATGCAGAGTAACTTACTTGAACTGCAAGTCTGCAGGCTAAAAGTGCCTCATATTTTATATGACATCCTTCATCTGTGGTTTTTCAAATCATTTTACAAGTACTAATGAATAAAGTTTATTAGCAATCCAGTGAAGGAGGCAAGAACTATTATCCTCTTTCTGTGGCATGGAAATTGGGAGATATTTGTGTGTAATCTCATTTGTACTTGCTAGATGCCAAATGAACTCCAGTTTCTTTGCATCTTTCCAGCCCTATAAAAATTATTGAAATCATTCAATGTGTACTTTAAATTCTGCCATGCTGTGAATCAGATCCAACATGAAGTCCTGCCATCACTGTGATGACTAGTCTGCTGTCCTGTTGATGACATGAGCTTTGACCCCAAGCCTAGACTTCATCATATTGGGAACAGCAGAGAAAAGGCCACAATTTTGGTTAGAAAAGCTGTGTTGGAATTTTTTAATCTAGTGATTTTTCCAAACTTTTGTTTTCTGGATTTCAAGTGCATTCAGATTTTGCATTTTTATTCTCCTCATCTGAGCAGAGTAATCAGGAGCTTGCAGAATAATCAAATTTTTAAGACCAAAAATCCCTTCTAAGGACCATTCTTAGCATCTTTACCTGAAATGCTGCAGTGCAGCATCTACAGACATCTGCATATGAGCAAGGGGATGGATTTAAGCATTTACTGAATCAGTAAAAAAGATAATTTGAGTGGAGGGGAACTGCTCTTCTTACCTGGAGGGTAAAAATTTACCCTGCCCTGGGTGAATTCTTACCTGAACCTCAAAATGTCAGGCTGAATCCAAGTTTGAATCAATTATCCAACTTTAAAGTGTTCGTCATAGTGATGTCTTTTCTTCCTAAGCAGCACACGTATTTCTGTTGCTAATTGTAGCCCCAATTATTCTCTCTCATCCCACGGGGGAGCAAACTAGCAAAGCAGTTGACCTACTAGTACATACACCTGGGAGGACCTTTCCCACACAGGGTCCCCTCTACTTTGGGATTTGGAGGGGGCACTTAGGTCCCCACAGACATTGCCTGCTCCCCAGAGGTCTGTTCTTGCAGTGCTCCAGTCAAGGGAGTTACATTACATAAGTCAGTAGGTGCAGGATTTGTCCCATGTGAAGGACAACTGTCACTTTGTTAAATAGTGATATCAATGACTGTCTGCCTGACACTAGCTGTGCCTTGGTTTTGCATCTTCTGATCCAAAATACCACTCTTTAAAATCTCATCCCACATGCTTTTGAATGCAGTAATACATCCCTGTGAGACTATTAGACAAATAAGGTCTTAAAATCTTATCTCAGATCTTGCTCAAACATGAGATTTTTGTAATCATAAATGCTATAAATACCACTCATATGTAGGGACACTAACTCTAAGTGGGATTCAAGTTTGCCTGAAATTGCTGCAGTCCAGGAAAGTCATAGTTAATACCCAACTCTCTTGACAAGCAGCTCAGATGACAACATACCTATAATTATAGTTGTATCTGATCGTGTTGCCTGGGGAAAATGGAAGGTGATACTGCAAATGCAGAGGGTCTGCATCCTAGTCTCTATCTCCCAGCCAATGCTCCAGACCCCCTTGAACATCTCAGGGAATTACTGCTGGCTGATTCCATATAGTTGGTCCCAGGAAGGGATCAGCTGTGTGCTCACCTGCCCATCCCTGATTTCACAGAATCACAGAATTATTAAGGTTGGAAGAGATGTCTAAGATCACCAAGTCCAACCATCAGCCTATCACCACCATGCTACTAAACCATATCCCTAAGTACCACATCTGTACGTTTTTTAAGCATCTCCAGGGATGGTGACTCCATCACTTCCCTGGGCAGCCTGTTACCATGACTAAAACTCTTTCAGTGAAGAAATGTTTCCTAACATAATTTCATAGCTGTCTGATACCCACTTGACACAATGCTGGTAAATTAGAGCAGCCTAAAAATGCAGGCAGGTAATAGAATCAGGGTAGACTTGAGCTTGTGTCTTCTATCCCTGGGAGGTTTGCAGGGCTGCCAGATGGGAAGCTGAGTACTTACGCCATCATTGGTACTACCATGGTGTCACTTGTGTGCCAGCTCCCCAGGGGGGGAGCCAGCTACCGTGGCTGTGCAAAGGACAGAAAGGCCAGTGCATGACAAAGTGGATGAAGACAGGCCACAGGGCTGAAGAGGCAGTGGGGTTTGTGTCCGATGTCTTTGGGGTTCATCCTGCCAAGTACAAGCCTCTTGTGGAGCTGCTACATTGGCTTCAGCCTGGGCCAGCTCTTGGCTTGCCAATGAAACTAGCACTTTCTGAGATTTACCCAGACTTTGGTTTGGCAATGCCTTTGCATCTTTTGTGCAATCCTAAGAATGGAAAAAACCCTCAACACAACTGGCTCAACTGGTAAGGTGCCTGCCTGTCCCCCTTTTCTCCAGGCTCAGTGCTTGTCTCTATGTCCCCATCAAGCAAAACCCCATTGCACGCCCACTGATTTAGATGGACCTCTCTCTCTAGCACAGAGTGAGCAGTGATGTTCTGTATTTACACTGCTAGCAGAGGTAGGAGGCTGTCCTTCTCCCCACATTTGCTCTAAGTGCTCGCTAGATTCCCAGGAAGAATGTTCTTACATGGTTTTGCAACACTCTTTTTTTTTTTGGCTGAGACAGCAATGTTTCCTAATGCATAAATTTGCCTTTTTGTCTCCCCTATGCATAAGCTTTAAACTCCATCAATAACTAATTGTTTCATGTGTCTCACACAAAGTGTAATCAACAGAGAGGATGCTGGAGAAGTGTGAAATGACAGAGTGACATTATATGCTTAAATAAGCAAACTACACCCAAATTGAACAATGGCTCAAAAATGTTTCCATAATAAGGGTGCATAAATTACTCCCATTCCTTGGAAAGCTCTTACTTGCACCTTACCAGCCACATTTTTGGTGTTCACGAGAGCTGCTACACTCCAATCATGATAGACATGCATCTGTTACAGTAATTATAAAATGCTTTGTGAAAATATCATTGTGTCTACAGAGCTGCTGAAGTCGTACAGTCTCCTTGGTATTTGTTTATTGCCTCTGTGAATTTAAAAAACATAATTAAAAAGAGGAAGAAAAACTATATTTGGAAAAAGATAGATCATTTTTTGATATTTATTCTCTGAGGGAAAAAGAAAACATATCTCAGCTTGTGCCAATATATGATATGCACCAGCTGGATAATGCAAAAAGGAGATAATTCATCAGCAAAACATGGGCAATAAATCCTGATCAGAGAGAAACCTTTCAAGAAGATACACTGATGGTTTCTCATGTATGAGCTCTATTACATATCTATATGTGTATGAGAAGGGTAAGGCTTTATTCTGGAGGGCCAAAGTCACCCAGAGCTAGGTGCTGCTGGCAGTGCTGCCTCTGGCTCCATGCAGCCCCTCCAGACCAGAGGGAGAGAAAATCTCTCTCCTCTCTCTGTCAGACTCATCTTACAGTTTGGAAAGGAATTGCTCGTCAATGCGTAAGTGTCTTTTCTAATTTTGAGGCCCTACAACTTGAAAAACAGCAATTTTTATTTTTCCTTTAAAGGGAAATCCTGATATAGCTCAACCAAATATACAGCCCTTATAATTATTTATTCTGAGAAAATAAATCCCATCTTTTTATATATTGCTTTTTCTGTCAAGTGGTTTATTTTAGTTGAAAACATCTAGTGATGTAAAGCTATAAAAAGCCAATTTAAAACTCTTCAAAGATTACTAAAAATCTGGAAAATAATGATATTAACAAATGAAAAAGAAAACAGAACAATAAGAGATATGATTTGCTTTTAATTTTGTGGCTACATTTATCAATATACCAAGGTAACAAAGTACCTGACCTACACATGATTTTAGTCCTTATTACAATTGCAGGATTCATTAAAAAGGTTGTGTTAATCTCACTTTAGTATTATGAGAGTCTTGAAGTATAAGTAATTTCAAAATTTAAACCCAGTCAACATAAATAAAAGACTTGAACAAACCTGTAATGCCTTAAAGGACTGTTCTGAATTAATTTTAACACACAGCTTAAGAAGAAAATGTACTTGCCTTCTATTATTTTTGTTATAGAGATATATGTGGAGCAAGTCTGGAGAGAAATTGTCCACAAGCAGTGAAGTGCAAATTGTGAAATAATAAATACACTCAGGTTTTTAAAATTGTGCCCAGTTTTAAGAAGCCAACAAGGTATAAATGCATGAAAGGCATTGCCTGTATTTCAAATTAACCATTGCAAGCTCCTCCACTTACCTGGAAAACCTGATCCATACGCAAAGATTTTGTATGTTAATTTATACCACAGAGTTCTTAACATCTGACATCAGCTGTAACATTACAAGTTGTGCTATGGCTTTATTAAGAGATGATTTCTAAAGCCCTAAAGAATACTTATTATGTTGTAATATATATTTCTGAAGAGGATTAGGTCTTTGATGCTAAAACCTAGGCGTTGTAAAAGCGAGTTTACTGAAATGAGAAAGATTACATACATTCCTTTGTGCTGCACCAGGTAGAGCTTTTCCACCTTCATTTCAACTGCATCACAAACTGCAGGGACAGAAAACATCACCAAGAAATGCATTTAAAATCCTTCAGAGTTTCATTACTGAAATTAGATATTCCAGGAAAGGACTTGGGGCTTGTGCCGAAGCAGAAACTAAATAAGTAACGATGGGAAAAAAACCTGGGAAGAAACCAGGAGACATCCCTTCCTTCAATGTGTTGATGTTAATATCTGACTGAGCAACAACTGGATTTCAAGGACTGTGTCTGTTTTTCAATTCCAGACTTTAAGAAGGACTGAAAAAGTTGAAAGAAAAGCAAGAATGATGAAAATGGGCTGTGAGAAAAAGGCTGATCAAACTGGGTTTGTTTAATTTAGGAAAGAGAGGACAGGTAGTATTTTTCCAAGATGTGTAAGATTGTTGCAGAGAAAAACACCATCAGTTGTTCTCCAGATCCACTGGGGGTAGAAGGAGAAATAATCAGCTTAATTTGCAGACAGGAGAAAAAAAAAAAGTAGGTTAGATATTAGCTAAAATGTCAAACTATAAAGAGAGTTAAACACTTGGAGAGGTTACCTGAAAGTATTGTAAAAAATCTGGCACTGGAGGTTTTTGAGGCTGGGTTAGAGGAGCAGTGAGGGATGCTCCTGGGACATGGAGCTGCCTTGGGCAAGGGACACAGTGTGTCCTTCAGGGCTCACCCAGCCCTGCTGCAGATCCTGTACCTCCTGAGAAATCTAACCATTTAGATTCTGCCTCCATTGCACAAGAGGCTGCTCAGCTTGGAGTTTTTGGACCACAGTGTTTTGTTTGAAATAGCCCATTTCTCATCAGGAGAAATACTTTTCTTTTGGTATTCTCCCCACACATTTTGACATTTCCCCTATGAGGTCAGTATCTATTTTAATACCACTATATTGATATTAAAACATACATTTATATATATATATATAAGTTTTAAATAGGAAAATCAATGGATTAACTTCAATGAAGACAACTTACCTTATATTTGTGTCAAGCAAAAAGCCTGTTTTTTCACTGCCTGCAACTCTTGTCACCATCACCTGCAGTTCATGTTCTCTGGAGCCCAGCAACCCAACCACATCTGCCTTTCCCCATGGGATGGCTCATAAATGTCTGAGTCCTCAGCACTGAAGTCTATTGTATCACCAAGGTCACTTCACGCTCTCAGATGAGGAGATATTGGATATTGGTCAATAGCACCTTCCTCCTGCAGGCAAAATGGAACTTTTAGTTATTTTGGTAAAACTTACTTGCTTAGAAAGGAACTTCTTCAGAGACCTGTTTGAAATTGTGCCATGAGCTCCCTTAGGAGCACTGAAAATCCCACCACACCTAGGGGTTTGCAGCAAAATGGAGTGAAATCTTACTTTTTCTGATGTAAACTGAGGACAGGAAAGGAAAGGAAAGAGGAAAAAAGAAAAAAGGAAAAAAAGGAAAAAGGAAAGCTTTGCTGTATCTTGAGAATGCATTAATAAAAAAAGGTAAACCACACATGGATAACAGAAGTGTTTATTAATGTACACCAAAATAGCATTAACCACTGATATTGATAAAAGACTGTAATAAATCAAGAATGGGACTTTCATGTCCAGGCTTAGCCTGACCTTGCAGACAGTAGCTGCCATGCTCTTCCCTTTGCTGTGATTGCTGCTCACTCCCATGCCTGCTTTTGCACTGAAGCATGTGTCCTGCAACACTTACCCCATCCTCCCTTCTTGTGGGGCAAAGCTGGGAGCTGATAAGGGTATTTTTTGTACAGATTGCTGAGCACAGACTTTGTAGTTGGCTGGAGCAGGAGAGCAAGGTCACTACGAGAGAGATGCTCATGAGCTCATAACCCAATGGCTTGAGCAGTCACTTGGGAGAAAGGATCCTGCTCTTGCATGAAATCTGTATTTTATATTAAACCAACACTGAGTAAAATATGGAAAGGCTAGAAGCAGCTCTGCCTCTTAGCCAGTGACCAAGCTGCTGGGTTTGGTGAGGCTCCTTTCTGGAGGATGCATGGTACTGGCTGTGCATCGAGCAGTGCAGGCTCAGGTTCTTGCCCTGTGTTGGAATCAGTTCCCCAGTTACAGGGACAAACCCCTTTGTCTTTACCAGGGCTGCTGAAAACCTATACAAATTTTAAAAGTATTTTAAATTTATGAGCTGAAAAAAAAAAAAAAAGAAAAAGGAGGGAAGGGAGATGTGAATGGAGAACGTTTGCACAGGGGCTCAACATGAGAAGAAGTGTGTAAATCTGCACTCTTTTCATCCAGCTCTGTTCTCTTCTCAAAGAAAATCCCCAGTGAAATGCTGTTCAGAAAAGAGTCACTTTCAAATACAGGAAATGACAGTGCTTTTAAAGTGGCATCTACATGCCCCAAATCCAGGGAAATCTTAAGGATACAGCATGAATCTGCTCTCAAAGCACCGGTGTCATCATACTTTCAGACACAGAATAAAAAGTGTATCTGGTAGAAAAGTTGCTTGTTGGGGTCAATGTGTCACATAGACCTTTAAACCAAAGACTTTTCTTACACAGTAAAAGTGCAGCATAGACCAGCAAGAACTGAGTTATGCTGAAGCAAACATCTGTAGGTGCTATCAGGAAGCAAAGGCTCTGTGCTTCTGTGATGTGCTTCAGCTCACAGTCAGGTCATCTCAAGTCAGGTCCCTCACCAGCACAGAACAGCTTGTTTCTGTCTGTTTGCAAGGTATTTGTCCACTACTCGTAGCTTTAAACTGTGCTTTTCACTTTTCTGTTGACAAGGTGCACCAAAGCATTATTTAGGATATAAGGATGATTTTGGAAAGGATCATCCACATTTGCCCTGGTAGCAGAAATCCTCTGTTCAGAACTGACATTATTTTGTCCGTTGTTGATGTTGGCAATAGTTGCAAAATTTCTATACCTGATTTTCCCTCACTGTAACAAAGAACTTTTATCATGGCCCTTTCTTACACACTGTTTCTCCCCAGCAGATTCCTTTGTTTAGAAAGAAATTGAAAAAAAGGCTCCTCTTCCCCTCCACAAACCTTTTTATCAACTCCCAAAGCCTCTTCCATTTACCTGGGCTCCCTGGCCTGGCTCTTCTTCCTGTTCTCCAGCTTCTGTGGAGTACTTTGTCTCCACTTTCTCCCATCTCAGCAAACACCTATGCATCCTACCAATTAAGAAAAAGAAGTTCAGACAGGCACAGGAGCATCAGTATTTCAGATTTTCAGTTGGGTATTGGAACTGCAAATGTTCTGGTCTTCCTCCCCTCTATCCTCAGCTTTTCCTCCCCTTTCCTGCTATTCCCAGAGCATCTCTCTATCCTGCAGCTTGCATGGTGCTTTTCCCAGTCTCGTTCTCATTCCCATTCTCATCCTTTTCTTCAACTTGCTGCTGCTCAGGAGCTTCTACCATGCCTCCATGGTAGCTCAAAGACTGATCAGCCATGTGGAGAAATGTTTGGCTGCACCAGGCTGTGTGCTCAGCCTCCAGCTCTGCTAGCTGCTTCCTTCCCTGTGCTGGAGGCAGAGCAGATGCTACATTCAAGGGGTGCCCACCAAGCCATGACCTGAATTTCAGTGTCCCTTCCCTACACCCAGGGTATTTATTGCCACCCAGCTTAGCATCCCAAACCAGAGGCTTCAGAGGAGACAGTGACACAAACCTCACCTCCAATATTAGATTCTTTCCTTGCTTCTTCTCTTTTCTGCTCCTGTTTCTCAACATACATTTCAAATGGGTTCTGCAGCCAAGTGGTCCTGTAGCCACTTATCTGCAGTACTCCCCCTCATCAGATGCTGCTGGTGTTGGGGCCCATGAACATACCTATTCTGTGTTGAAATACAGGAGAAATGGTGAAAGACAGAGACCTAGTTTTCCCCCACCCACTCCTATTTGTGAGCATAAGCACCTCACTGGCATGGGCTCTGCGTCCATATTACTCTGCCTTTGTTCGTAACTCAATCCTGCCAGGCTCTGAACTATTTTTATTGCTCTCCCCTGAATAATTTTCAGTCTGTCACTATCTTTCAGGTAATGTGGTGCCCATAATTAAATACTGCAGGCGCTACGGCACCAGAGCCATATGCAGACGGACTATTACCTTCTTCAGCTGTGATGTGATGTCTTCAGCCCCAAATCAAATTGGCCTTTTTTTTTGCTGCCGTATCTCAAGGCAAACTCATGTCTAATTTACTCCACACTATCATCTCTAGATCTCTTGCAGCATTACTGCTTCTTGCGTTTTTATCACTGATTGAATATCTGGGATTTAGATTATTTTTCCACAAATGTAGTAGCTTCTATTTTCTATGTTGAATCTCATTTTATTCTCCACTCATTTTTCCTGCCTTTCCAGATGCCTTTACATTATTTTGCTCTAATCTCTTGGATTTCCAAATCCACCCATCTTAGTTTAGTTCACACATTACATCTACAAACCATTCACTACTTTTATGTCATTAAAACAGCTGTTAAATAAGTTCCTCATTCAGCAAATCATTTCAGCATATACTTATAACCTTTAGGAGACAACAGGGCTCAGGGATGTGACGAAGGGCATGCGGGCACACTTGTTTGATTGTATTAAGGAGAACATCCTTCATGAATGAAGAGCAGCAGGTATTTGTGGTGAGGCTGTAGTGGGGAGGAAAGGGGTGACACAGGGCAAAGGAAAGGATGCACTGAATATCACTGGTGAAGCAAACCCATCATGGGCTGCCAAGCGTATCCACATGTCCTTACCTGCATGGACAGGGCTTGTGTCAGGGTCTTGCCCTGTTGAGATGCCACCAGAGGCTCCCCCAGATCAGCTTGTTGCCATTCCTCAGTTCTTTCCACTGAGAGATGTTCGAAACCATGTCAATCTGAATTAATGTTGGAGGTAAGAAGCCAGGAGACAGCAGTGACTGTTTTATTAAAATCCAAGGACCCAACTGAGCGGTCCTGAATGGTGCTCACATGGATAATGCTACCTATTTCAAGTGTCAGACCTGAATTCACTAATTTTCTATTTCTATAAAAAGGAACTTAGTGTTTGCCAGGCAAGATTCTATTTTTGTAAATCCACACTGCTTGTTTGCTCTGTTAACCTCTAAGTGCCCAACCTCACCCAAGCCAACGGAAAGATGTCCTTTGGCACCCAACACCTCCAGGTCTTGCTGCAAGGATTTATCTACCTGGAGAAAAATGTCTGGAATATCTACAGAGAAATAAAATCAGTCTCAGTATCTGAAATACATTCTTTGGATAAGCTGCTCCAAAGTAAAACACACTTGGTTCTGGAAAACTCCCCTCAAGAAGATCCGGTGATTATTTGGAACGGAACCCTCATTTATCTGGGGATAGTGCCCATGTGGGGAGGTGCTCCAGAGCAGCTATTTCTCAGTGGTCCTTTTTTTTTTTTCCAATTTCCCTGCATAGACAAGCCCCAACTGATGTTTATCATACAATATTTATTCCATTACTTGAACGGGTACAGTAGATCTGTAATCTTTACTAGAAAACAAGCAGGACCTTCTTTCTTCTGGCATCATTAACATTTTCTTCTTAATTTTCCAGTAGCTCTTCAGCTTTTCATTAAGAAAAGAAAAGAAATTGGCAGTGCTTTAGGAAATTTGTTAGCTAATTCCCTTAGCAGCGAAGAAATCCAGGTTAGGTAGTTTATATATTGGTTAGGTTATGTTTTGTAGAATCAAACTGAACTGCCTTATTTGTTCTTCTTGTTCTTAAGAAATTCCATTTCAGATCCTGTAGCTGTTTGGGTAAACAGGGTTGTTGTAGGACTACTTGTGAGAAGCCAGTTTTAAATATATATGTAAGAAAATAAAGTGTGATGATGAAGAAGGCTGGCTGAGGGCAAGCTGGGTCCTGTCGGACACCTTCCACCCACTTGCTCAGGCGACAGCAATCCAAACCCTGACCTGTCTGTCGACTCAGATGAACCCACACAGCCTCGGGTTGGAGGAACAAATGCTCGTAGTGAACAGCTCAGCATCCACACACACTTCACAATTGACAGTTCAGAAAACATTGTGCAAAAATATTTAATAACAGACATCTTAGAAACCTATAATACCTTCTCAGATAGCCTGTGACCAAAAAGTAGGAAAATATTGAACAGATAATCTGCTATTAATTTTGTCACTGTTTTTGCCTTTGCTTGTTTATGTTACTAAGTTTTCTGACCTTCCTACAAAAATTGCCTCAACTTCTTTTATTCTTAATAAGGATAGATTTTTTTTTTAAAGTTCATCAGTCCAGACATTTTTGATTCACTCTTAATTTAATCTGCTCCTAGTTAATTAATGGACCTACTGTCTCTCCAGAATGTCTTTTCTCTTTGACATAGGTTTTAAAGCCCTTTTAAAATTCTTTAGTTAGCTTTACATTATTTCCCCCCCCTTATCCTTATTATTTCCCCTGTAAACCCTAACTGCATTTGAGTATGCTTGTTTGATTCCTTTCCCTTCCCCCTCTTGCTTTCTAATTTTGACTACAGCCTTTTTTTTTTTTAATTAAAAAAATTTAAAGCCTCAGCTCTTTGCACAGTCCCTTATGAAGCCACATTGGCCGCTTCTTGTTCTCTCCATTCTTCATTTGGAGAGGAGCAGGAGTGTCTTGCAGCTTAATTATGGTTTCTTGCAGGAGTCCCCCTGCTTCCCCTCACTCTGGTGGCTGTAGAGTATTCCTCCTCCTCCTTCACAGACTTTAGTTAAATACAGTATGCACGGTGCCTTCCAGCCTTTTAGATCCACCAGATTTTCCCCCTGTTGAGATATATAAATACCTGCCTATGGATTTACACCCAGGCAGGTTCTTTGCTGTCCCTTGCCTTGTTTCTGGCATTAAATCTGCTTGCAGAAGGACCAGGGGATGTTGCCCCTTTTGTTAGCTTCAGCGCTTGATCTTTTAAATTGTTTTGCAGCAAAGGCAGCTACAAGGATTATTTCGATCCATGGCCAGAGTTTTGGCACATTTTATATATCTCAACTGAATATAGCTGAAAGCAGGGCCAGATCCTGTGCAGGGGTAAATCTCTGCAGCCTTTTACTCCCTCAGACCTCCTTTCTGCAGGCAGCGGATGCGGCTCAAAGTTCCTTAAGACACTTGGGAGTGATTTCAAAGCCCTTCTAATTTTCCTGATAATACAGGCACTCCTGGGTGCTAGTTTCCTGGTATTTTAATTTTTTTCCCCCTATATATATAAACCTGCAAATGTTGATAGCTTGAGTTTCTGGAATCAACTCTCAGTCCTCATGAAGCTATTTTAATTAGAATGGGAAGGCTCGGTTAAATAAAAGTGGAAGAAATATTGATATGAGTGTGTTCTGAATTGTACAAGAGAGCAGCTTGTAACTCTTTGTCAATGCTAAAAAAAATTATATAGAGTTGGGGGAGTTCCTTTTTTTATCCTTGACATTTTTTAAAATATTTTTTCATTATTTTCTCTCTCTCCCCCTCCCCTTTTTTCCCCCACCGTCTACTACTATCACTTAAAATCTTTTGTTCTCACATATGTAAAATACCACACTCCCAGCCAACATTTTCACAACATGCATTGAAACCCAGTGAGTATATAACATCTTCCCCATCCCCAAGCCCACATGGGATGCCTTACAGTCCTGTCCTATTTGTTTACATCCACTCGGTTTGAGTTCCTTGCTCTTTTTCTCTGCAGACCCTCCTTTGAGGTGCCTTTCGTGCCAGCAGACTCTGGCCAGTCAGTTTTCCATCCAGGACAGGTGAGGTTGGTCCAGGCCGAGACAGGTTTCCTCCTGTGGTGATGAGTGCTCAGACTGTTGGCCACTTCCCACTGGGATGTGTGTCCCTGTCCCCACTGTCCGCACCACCTCGGCTGCCTTTCCCACCCCTCCTGAGCACACACACATCCCAGCACTGGGCTGCTTTGCCTTCCCCTTCAGGGAGGCTTTTCCTCTGCTTTTGCAGCAGATTTTTGGCCATTTGGGGTTGGGGGGGTGTTTTGCCAGCCTCTGCCAGATCTAGGAGGTTTGTCCTAGAACCAGTGTTGTCCAAGCTGCCCCAATATTGACTCCCAGTCCTTCTGGACTTTTATTTTATTTCATTCAATGTTGGCACCATATGGCAACTATGGCAACTGAATATATAACCCTATTCAGTTTCTGACTACAGTCTGGCATATTAAAAGGGCTCCATGTTCTGGTCTGGAGAAATAAAGAGTGATTCCTACAGGATATAGTGGTGGAAAAATTCAAATAACATTTAGCTGCCTTTAAAGTTTCTCTTTTCTGATGTGTCAGATAGGAAGAAAAGGTAAACATATCTGACAAAGATTCACATAGGGTGAACATATAATATATGATGTTGAAAGCATAACAGATTAGTTTGAATTAATAATACAACTACAGTATATATAAAATCACAGCATATTTAAGTCCCACTAGCAACATATTTGTGTTTATTTTTGTCTCATTTCATTTGCACAGAAAGTTGGAACCCACTGCTTCTCAGAGGGCCAGCTGCTAAGAGAAGGCAGGAATAAATGTCTGAGGGGAATAGTTAAAAGCATCCTGGTGACTGGGGGATGTGTATCAGTTGGGACACATCATTTATTTAGGCATTTTCAGAAGTTGCAACTGGCATGCACTTGCCCACACGAGTAGTTTTACTTGCATGCTCCCTTTGATTTCAAGTTAAGGTTACTCATGTGCATAACTCTCTCCAGGACTGGACCCTACGGCTCCTTCTTCCTTCTGAAAAGATACTGAGCAAACTAATTTTTCTGATGATTAATCTTAAACACTGCACCTGCAGTGCCCGTTTTCACTTGAATGAGAAGAGATTGATTTATCTAGCTATCTTTCTGTCTGTCTCATTATCCATCTCCCCTAGCATCTCAGTACCTCAAAAATGATGACAAACTTATTTTCCCAATAACTGTACAAGACAGGACAGTAGTATCAGATGGGGAGACCAAGGTTGGAAGAAGCAAAGTGATATGCCTGGGGTCATGTAAGAAGTTGGTGGCAGAGGCAGGCAGTGCAAAGATCTTTCTGGATTCCCAGATCAGTGCCATAATCCCAGTGCCATCCAGATTGCTTTTTAGATCTTGTGAAAACGATTCATAAATCCTGCTGCTTAAATCCCAGCTCCTGTTAGTGGCAAAGCAAAACCTTGCTATGGTCCAGCACAACTGATTTCCCACACTGCTACCTGAGCAGAGAGCTGCAAAACACACATCCCCTGGCAAGGGAGCTATGTGGGAGCTGGAAGAAAGGAGCAGCTTCTCTTGTTATTTAAGAATAAGAAAAATATCACCATCAGAGCTAAGATAAAAAGTAGATATCTCTTGGGGTTCCCCTTGGGATCCCCTGCAGTTTTGAGCTCTAGTTAGGCAGGAGAAGCAGGAGGGAAGATGTGCACAGGGAGCTGCTCAGAAGGACCTCAACTATGCATGTGGCATGGACAGAGTGGCCACTCCATGGGTTGGGGTTTCCTTTGGATGGGTGAATACATGAGGGCCCAGCTGGGAGAATGATGCTGATGGACTCACTGGGTGTTGTCACTAGCTGGCCCGATGGCAGCTCCTGCATGGCACACAGTGGACTGAAAAACACATTCAGTGGTAGTGTGGCTCCAGTCCTAGCCACACTGTGTGGAAAGCCCTTGTGGTAACTACCCTTGACATATGATTTTTGCATGAGTATTTCAACATTCATGGGTGTGATTCCCTGACAGCACCGAGGGCTTTCCCTGAAGACATGTAATCCTATCCATCTTCCAAGGTGAGCTAACAGAGAGCAGTACCAGGGCGAGGGACACTTACCCCAGTGTGTGGTGTGCTGAACATACAAGGGAACCTGGGTTTCTTGGCTGACAAATCACAGATTGAATTCAGGATCCTCATAGTACCTAAGGGTACTGACCATCCCTGGTGTTTCCCATCCTGCTTGTCTAGCCCCAAACTGCTGGAGTGCATCTCTGACCTGTTCCAGACAGGACCTGGTTTAACAGTGATCCCCCCAAGAGCACCACACGAGAGAAGCCATCTGGCAAACTCTCAGGCATCCTGAGGTCAATGGAAGAGACATTTTTGTCGATTTTGGTAAAGACAGACACAAGCTGGAACACTGAGCCCAGGGCAGGGTCACCAGACTGCCTGCAGAGCTGTTGCCCAGAAAAATGGCAGGTGATAGCAGAGCTTGGCTCTGGTAGGTAACAGCACTGGAACTGCAGGCTTGCCAGGCTGAAATCCTACAGCAAATGGGCAAACAGCATCAGTTAAATTCCAAACGCTCCAGCTTGAATTAACTTCTTTGCTGTCTTGGTGCCCAGTAGCACCTCCTACCACCAGCATCAGGAGAACCACTGTGTGGTGGCCACTGGCTGCTGGAGGTGGCACCATGGCTGCCCCTGTGTCCAAGTATCACCTAGGTGGGTGCCAGTGTGGCTGCTGGGGATGGCAGAGCCTACAGCAAAGTCAGCTTTGTCTTCTTGCTGGGGCTTCAGCAAAATCCCGGGAGGTGTCCCTGCTGAAGCCATTTTTAGGATGCACCAGAGGAGGAACTGGCTCACCATAGGTTGACTTTTCTGGATAGATCAGCTCCAGTGTTTCCAACAGGGCTAAAAGCACAGAGGATCTCATCTTTCTCTTTTCTTAATATATATCTTAATGTGCAGTCGATGGGGCTGGTTATCTTGTCAGGGGCCTGGAGTAAGCAGGGGGCTGATGGGCGACAGCAGCCAGCAATAGCTCTTCACACACTGCTTTGTAGTGTGCACCCAAGTATTACAAGCTTGAGGCCAATACAAATAAATAATTAACTGCATTTCCTGGGGCAAGAAAATGAAGACTTGGAGCTGCAGCAAGAATGAATAAGTACCAGACCTCTAGACCTGCAGCACACACAAGCAGCATGTGACTGACAGTGGGTTTCTTGCAGCTATCACATCAAAAGACTCCAGAAAACTGCTGTGCTGGGTGTCACCTAGAGGCAAAGCTTTGGTCCTGTCAGAGGAGGGGACCTGGCATGGCAGAAGGAGACTGTGACACTAGCCACTGGACTCCAGATTTTTAGCACCCCTAGGAAACTTTGCAGCGCTGCAGACAGCACCATTGATTTTAGCATGTTGGTCTTAGAGTGAAGAGGAGAATAAAAGCCTTTCTCTCCCCTAGCCTCATAGATACAAGCCAGTGGCTTATACAGAGTCTAAAAAGCCTGAAAGCGTTACTGGATATAGTAACTCATTCTGAGGGTTTGAAGAGCAGCTCAGAATGACTCTGGTGGCTCCAGACCCCATTGGTGTATGCAGTGTTCTAGATATACATAAGCTATGTCTCAGGTAACACCAAACTTTAGCTAGATGTTTTTCTTCCTTAAGTCATCTAGTAAATAAATCACTAGTAGGACAGGTCTGCCAGGAGATAATATAATCACTCCTCACTTACAGCTTTTGACAACTTGAAGTGTCTGGAAAACCATTCCCACTGTATGTTTCATGTACTTAGAAGTCATTCTTCCTAATTTCTTGCACAGTCAAGACAAGATCTTGATCTTTATGGAGCAGACAGAAGTATTGTCCATGCAGACACCAAGTGATTGCTGAAAGCCCTGCTAAGGAAGCATGACCTACCTGTATTCCTGAATATAGCCATGAAAATTCACCTTCCTGTTAAGTTAAAGAAATATTTTATTAAAACCAGTTCTCGTATAGAACTAAATCTTGAAGCTGTGAAGTACAAAGGAGATTTTCAAGCTGAATTTCCTTGAACTGTGGTAGTTTAAGTCTTTTGCCATTGCTCAAGCTCATCAGGAAACAATTTGAAGGGTTCAAAGGTTAAGAATCTATGTTCTCATTTGGACACAAAG
This sequence comes from Bucco capensis, assembly GCA_013396975.1. NCBI lineage: Eukaryota > Metazoa > Chordata > Aves > Piciformes > Bucconidae > Bucco > Bucco capensis. The sequence goes on along the minus strand of VWZO01011422.1, from coordinate 23,132 downwards.
GTGAAAGATCAGATGGCTGAGCTCACCTATTTGTGGTTTGTCTTTTTAATCATCATCTTCAAATGAATCAAGGAGCTGTTCATTCAGCTCCATGAGAGCAGGGCTTTCTTAGATGCATCCAGGGTTGCTTATAGGCTTTTCAGGAGAGCTGGAAGACTCTTCCTGAGGAGGAACAGCCAGAACTGATGATATTCTTTGTAATTTCTATCACAGCAATATTTCAGGAAGCCTCTGAGATCAGACAGCCCGTGACATTAAGTTTAGTACCAACATGTAACACAATAACTGAGCTCTGTGCTTCCTAGCCGAAGAAAGACAACAGGTGGACAAAATAAGCAGGATGGAGAAGGAGGAAAAGGAAAAAAGATGAAAAGCAAAAGGGAAGTAAAACCCACAGTGACTAAATTTACAGTTTGTAAATATAAAATAGAGCAACAGAATGAGCCCTGCACATCCATCAGAGAAGATAAACCAGGAATCTCTCAAATACAAAAGTCTACAGTAAATCTTGAGTTCCTTTCTGAGAACTTTGGGTCAAACAATGGCCAGCCCCAAGGTGCTCTGCAAGAGCATTGCATTTGATGGAGGAGAAAACCAACCTCATGTATTCCCACTCCCCAGGATTTAGGTGTTGCCATTGTGCTCCCAGGCTGCACCATCCCCAGGTGACCACAAGCCTCTCTACTCCTGCATGGGTGTAAGGCATGGCCAGAAGAGCTTTGGGAGATCAGTGGCTTCATTTGGAGCCCATTCTAGGTAGGTGAGTGTTAAAGCACAAGCTGATTGTTAGGGTTCAATTATGCGTGGGAAGCTTCCTCAGGAAAGGCAGTCACAGGCTGAGGGCTGAGGGCTGGCAATACTGCCACACTGGAATTAAGCCCAGGGGACTGGAAGGAAGAAAGATATTTGAAACTGTAAGATTTACCAAATCTACACAGCTCAGTTTTACACTCTGAAATTCAGCAGTAATGGAGGAATTAGGAGGGAAGAACATATACAGAGTTTGTTGATAATCAAAACATCATAGAAGGCACAGCTCCAGCTCTCTGTAACCATGCAGGCACAAGGCACCTGGAGACTCATGGAGGGTGCTTGGGTGCTCTCTTTGCATCCATCAGTCATAAATCTCACAGATTAGGAATGAGATTGGTTATTCTTCTTCTTTCAGAAGAGCCAGAAGTGTCTTGCTAGATGAAATGGGGTATATTTTGCTGTTCGCTTTGTGTGCCACGATAGGCAGAGCAGTGTGCAGTGGGCTGGGGGCACAACCACACCATCCTGCTGCTGGTCAGTGCAGCTGAGCATGGCAGAAAACTCAACTAACTGCAATGGAGAAGTAGGCTATAGCTTACACAGTGAAAGAAGTTGGAAGTTGAGACAAGTCTTGATCTCCCTTGGTATCAGCAAACAAGCATTTAATCATGCTCTTGTGTCCCCAGATAATACTTTCTAACAATTTACTGTCCCCGTGGAGGATATGAAAGATAGCTGTGTGGTTAAGACTTGGCCACAGAAAGGTCAAAAATGGGAAGATTGTTTAATCTTTGCCCATTCTCAATCTGTGAAAATGAAGAAACAGTACTTCTGCATCCTGGTGAGTGGTGACAGAAGTAAGAGCTCCAGGTGAATGAACTCTGGTGCTTGTATAAGGCCAAGCACATGGGATCCCAATCCTGACAAGGACTGAGAGCCACTCCTCTAACATAGCTCATCACAAATAATGACAATAATGAAAATCAAAGACAGAACAGACCAAGATACCCTGGTCACTCTGTGACACATTTTGCATGGTGCTTAACAATTTCCCCACTCTTCATGAGCACCAGTGTCATGCTGAAAAATGACACCCTGACCCTTGCTCCTGCTCAACAGCAAATGGTTGTTGCTGACCTTATCTTTGGTGGTTTTGCAGTCCAAGTAGCAGCAACCTGGTGCTACTCCTGTGCTTCTGTGATGCTGACACTGGCTGGACCTCAGGCCCCATCACAGGAATCAGCAGAACCGATCGACAGTGCAGTCAGATGAACACAGCCCTGCTGAGCACCAAGGCTTTCTGAACTCTCACCTTTTGCTCATGTCACTTTTAATAGGACAGGGAAGATTTTTTTTAACATCTGAGAATCATTGCCATATCAAAATCTTTTTCTTTCTTCCTTCATTAATGTCTGTGTCACCTCAAGGGTTGTTATAATTCCTTATTGGCTGCTCTTCCAGAATTTGCTTTAAGAAAACTTCAGCTAGTTTTGAATGCAGCTGCAAGGTTAACTAGAAATAGAAAATGTCATGAACATGCTGGATATATATCCCTTCTGCTTCCCTGCCACTAAGCCAGCTTTTCATAAAGTTTGAAACTGATATTAATATTTAACTTTAAACTCACAAGATCTTTCATAGTCTCAGCTCTGCTTAATTAGCTGACATTTAGCTCCCTCTATTCCACAGCACACACCTAGGAGTCCTTGGGTACTGGTTTATTAACATTCCCCAAAGTAAATTGGAGCAGGCGCTTACCAGAACCTTTATCAATTGCTCCCGAAGGCGATGGAATTTATTGCTGAATGCCATTAAACCAGCTAGGTCTGTAAATATGGTTAAAGGCACGAAGACACCCCTGTTTTCCAAAGCTTCTTGCTCACTTTAAATGAGCTCTGTGAATTGGTCTCTCTCTTTCTCTCACTCTTTCGTGTGCAGCCTTGTTGAGGAGCTCCTAAAGAAAGACTCTGTATTAACCTATATTGCATTAAGCACAGTTCTGTTGTTAATCAAGGATCTTACAGCACCATACACTGCTCCAGTACAGACACGGCTGGGTAGAAGTCAGCGAGCACAGCAACTCCACCTTGCATTTATTTGCTAACCCGTACTAAAAGCTTTCCTCCTTTTCACCCAGCGTTAGAAATCCCCTGCTCAGACCATACAAGGTGTATGTTCTGGTTTTACATGTACACTGTTCCCACAGGAACATATCAAGAGTATTTCTCCCTTCATCCCCTTCCCTACCCTGGCTGGTCTCCTACTGCCACTTCCACCCCTCCAGTGCTCCTCCCCAGTGGGTATAACCCCAAGAAACTTATTCTCAGAGTAACACTATCCATCCCAGCACTAAAAGCAAGGGCAATTTTCAGGAACCAACATAATTTAAGATCACTCACAACTCCATAACCACAATACTAATTACATACTTAAGCCTCCAGAACAAAGTATGCTATACTTGGATGTGTGCACCATAATTACGAGACGTTCCTCACTACTCTTGCCATAAGACCCATTAACAGTATTTCATTTAATATGTATCTGGCTCTCCTCATTTCTGGTAAACTTAAGATGCATTAGGAACACCATACAAGTTAATAATTTGCTCATAAAATTCTGATGTGATTGTTCTTTTTCTATGAAACAGTGACAGTATGTAATATACATTTGCTAAAAACTGTGTTTTGATGAAGCTATCACAGTATGAGCAAATGCCACACCACAAAGAAAAATAAGAATAAAAAAATATGACTAACTATTAAGCAACCTTGTTTTAGGGCTTATTTTAGCAAAAAAAGTGTTGATCTTGCCCATTCAGGGTCTTGCTTCACCCATTTTTGGTTCCTCAGTGAAACAAACATAGTGACCTCAACTCACTCAGCATAAACCACATTTGAAATAAAACCTGTCACCAGGAAAGTGCTCTTTGTCTGGTACATTTGGCATGGAAAATGAAATAAACTCTTTTAAACAAAACATATTAACAGTCCTTACAAACTGGGGACCTCCAGTCTCCCCAGGTCAAACGTAACAGCTCTATCCCAAGTCAACAGATTAAAGCTACTTGCTCTGGGCAAGGATCTGGTCCTCCTTTCTCAGAAATGACCTTTTCATTTCTGTTGCATTGATGAAAGGCTCGACCGTGCCTTTGGATACATCTCTGACTTCCTCAGAGTAGGGTGAAATAAATAAGGGAGAAAGGACAGGATCTAAAGTCAGGACATATTTCTCTGATTTTCTCTATAGATTTTGAGATGCTCATCTCTTGGGGGTAGCGGAGGAGATCGTATGAGGACAGCTATATAAATATCTGGATAGATGGGTTCCCAAGCAGCTCATGTCATATCATAGGCGATCGTATCATATATCATATCATATTGTATCATATCACCCAGCCTCCTCACTCACTGAAGGTAGAATGGAGGAATCCTTTTTTTAGACAGAGCACTTCTTACTGAACCCAAGTTTGGCCTCACAAAGGGCCTCACAAATTTTAAGTTTGCTTCTCAGTATCTGCTTCAACAAAGCAATAGTGAAACAATCTGTTTCCCTCAAAGACAAATACCCCAGGCTGGTACATATCAGATGTGGTGCACTACAGCATTGCTCCAATTGCACCCAAGTTACGCCAGGATAAGACTGGGGTGATACAGGGATGAATCTGACCCATGTCTTATAATTGATGCAAAGAGGAACAGATACAAAAATCCTCTGGTAGTTTTTCACTGTAAAATTCAAAGACAGAGTATAAATCCCACACTACAGCTTAAAGAAAGAATGTTATGGGATACATTGGAACAGAGGGCCATACATCAATACTATCACATAGTTGTGTTTTGTCAGCATAAACCACACTAACCACAGAGGCTGAAGGCACACATTGAGCTTGGCACTGGAAGACTTGATGCTCAGTAAAAGAAACTAGCCAGGTAGTCAGGAGCTCTTTGCTATCATGATTGTGATCAATTTTGAGGGCATATCAAATAAAGTACAAGACAGCATTAAAATTTTCAAAAGGCAGAGACGGAAACTCTAACATAGCAGCATGAAATAATTTACCAATCACTGTTACAGAAAGCATGGAAGTGCCCTCTAATTATATTAAAAAAATTAACACACACCCCCCCCAAATTGCTCTCTATTGTCATATTGGTTTGTTTATTTTGAACACTTGTGCTATTCTGGTCTCCTAGATAATCAATTATCTTGTTGCTTTAATGGGGTTTTCATGTTGAATGATTAAAAAAAAGGATTCTGGAAAGGAGGGAAATATTTTTAAATTCAGAGAAAAAAAAAAATCTGAGTAAAAATGAGGTGAAAATTAGCTAGACTTTAAAATAGCTGCACAGATTCCCAGCACATGTGTTCCTTTTATGTGACCTGGCAATATATTTTTTAAACACACTTTGGGTTAAATCTTTCTGTTCACTCAATAATCAAGGGCAGTAGAAGAGGAATCCAAACCTTTCCCATTAGTTTGATGTGTCTATATATTAGCTTTATATGTAATATATAAGAAACAATATCCTGGTCTCGGACTCTAAACGGAGCTAGCAGAGCGAAGGTTCTGCATATGAGGTGAGCTCAGTACCCGTACTCAAGACCCATCTCAGTGTAAACTGGCCATTTGGAAGCAGAATGAAGTAAAAAGAGAGTTTGAATATTTGAAAATTTCTTTTAAAATCATTGTTTACATACACATGAAAGAAGGTGTTGAATTGGATTAAGTGTGAAGAAAGTCTTCCTTAAATACTGAAGGCATTTCCATTTTATATAGCGTAGCTGCTTCACGATAGTCAAAATGTAACTTTGATAAAGTATTCTGCAAAATTGGTCTGTCATTAGGATGTGGCAGAAAATATTCCACACTGAGCAAAAAGTTAGAGTCTTTTTAAAAACATTAAACCAGACAACAAATCCTGTAACAGATTTAAGGGACCAGATGTTAAACTGCTGTAAATCAGTGTTGCTCTAATGGCTTCTGTGAAGCTCCAACGATTTACAGTCACTGAGGGATGGGCTGTGTTACTGTTGAAATATTTAACTTTACAAACATTGTAAAAATCTATAAATAAACTGTTATGTGACATATATTAACAGATTATTAGGAGGTTTTTAATCCATGTAAGGTTTTTTTAATAATTTTATATTCTTTAGTGATTACTCAATCTGCAGTAATGTGATATATATAATTTTTTTGTTGCTGTTATAAACTTTACTTTTTCTCTAAGTATTTTACTTCTTCGAATGGACTATCCTTGTTACCTTAAAACCATGGTTAAGTAGTTAAAGTCTTTATTTAAACAGTGTTGTCACAGAGTATTGGAGCCTGAAGCAGATATGCTCCTGCTTTATCTTGTGAGGACACAGAGACAACCTGAACTGAGTCAGAGCTCCAAGTGAGATTTATGACTGAATATTTTATACTCATTGATAAATATTTTAGACCAAAAAATCACCAATGATAAAATGTATAACCCTTGTCAAGAACATTTTGATGTTTTTTGCCATTCCTTCAGAAAGAAAGTTTTAATTTTAGAAAGTTATTACACTAATGGTGCTTAGTTTGAGTCAACATTTATATCAGGATCAGTAAGACTTTGATATTGAAATTTTAAAGGAATGGCTTGTTTTAAGGAAATTACATACATTTCATTTAGTTGTTTCACCTTTAAAAGGAGAATTATTTGGAAAGTTTATTGTTGCTATCTCAAGAGCAGCAACAGAAACTTAGCAGCTCTTAACTATAAACTCTACACCCTTTTCTGGTACAGAAATACAGAGGAATTGATCATCTGTTCAAACAAACACATGAACTTGAAAAAAAATAATAGGTTTATTGAAATTATCTTAGTTACCTTTTTTTCTTAGTTACCTCTTGCTGGAGCAGGAGACTCAGTTTTTACAGACCTGTTACAATCAGATGTTGATTTTGTGAAAATCAGCACAACTGAGACGAACATTTTGGGGTAAATGAAAACCCAAAGACAGAAATAAGGTAGCCAATTCCCCGTTAAGATCCACACTCTCTCCAAAACCTCTGCACATTCATTGCAAAATACTTTACTAGAAAACCACTTAAAAACAAAATGACTAGGGAATGTGGGCACATTTAAAGTTAAAAGTAGAAAATAAAGGACATATTACAGCGGCAAGAAATGATTATACAAGGGGGAAAAAAAATGGTGTTTTCATCTTACTTTCGTCTGTAAAGTGAGGAGCTGATCTTTTCTCTAACCCTGTGAGAGCAGCAGCCTCTGAACAGATGCCTAAGGAAGGAAAAGTTGCCTGTGATTTACTGATGTCCTGAACAGTAACCCTTTGCTAAAAGCAACTATTTCTTTAACAAAAAAATAGATATTTTTCAAACTAGGAAAAGACAGATTTTCTTCTTGAAGCACTTCCACCGCTGGAAGTCTCGTGGTGAAAAATAAAACACATTAAACTACTTTTGCCCAGTAAATCAGAAAGGAGGAACGGCAAGAGGCATAATCATGACACAGTGACAGCAAGTCAGGGCTTTTAAGAGATACTCTGTGAAAGAGAGCAAGAAGGATTTTTAAGAAATAGAGCACAGTAATTTATTCTCAATTCCTGTACTCAAACCTGTTAAATAATTCAGGGTCTGACTCTTCCCTTAGAGGGCATGGACACGACCCATGCATCCCCACATGAGGTGGCATTTTTGCAAAGCCCTGAAAACTCTCACTCATTTTAATTGCCAAATTATCCCACAATACTGGAGTCTCTAATGATTCTCACATCACAAAACCACAGTTTATGGAGAAACAGTTGCTAGAAACCCAAGTGAGGAAGTGCCCAAGCCCTCACATTGAGCCTGCTTCTACCCAGGTGGGTTTCACATCTGGCTTTGGGCACTTGCTGGTGCTCCTGTAGATGGATTGGCCATGGATCGGCCGTGGAGAACAGATCCAAGCATACTGCACCCCAACTAAAATTGAACCACACCACTAAACACAGAAAATATCCCATCTCTCTCTCCAGAGGGGCTCACAGTAGTGTTTATATTCACTTTCCCTTGTCTTCCCAGCATAATCTTATTGCTGAAGCTAAAATCTGGGGTTGTTGTTTTTTTTTTTTTAATCAAACTTGGTATTTGAAAACAAGGAGTGTCACGGCCCAGTTCTTTAATAAACCCCACTGATATGGATCCTTCAATCCCTTGTAGCATTCAGGGAAATCTGTGCTCACAGATCCTGTTGCAGGGCAGGGGACTCAAAGGCTAATCTCTCTCTCTACTGTTCTTTTTCCTAGTTGCATGGGGAGAAAAATGTGAGAAAACATGTAATTCCAAGGTGCTGTGGCAGCATTAAACCACAGCTTCACATCCCACATATTGATTATTATTAACCATAATCTTGCTCAGGGTATTAAGGTAAATGGTAAATGGTTTAAAGGCAGTTTAATTTTCTGCACATATCCATAACAGACATTTTAGTTGCTTTTAATTGATGTAGCTGCTAGCTTTGTTAAACTCTCCAGGAGAGTAGTTCTCACTGGGAATGAGCCTCCTAGAAAGTATCAGTTTGCAAAAACACAATAGTTTGTGCGATAATTGTGCAGAAAGAGACTTCTGGATTTCTTTGCAGCCGAATAAGAGCATTTTGTTTCACTCTTGTATACCTCAACATCCAGCGCCTAAATTATAGTTGAACTTTCCAAGCAGCTAAATAAAGAAACACATGGGCTAAGTCACTTTTAAGGTAAAACAGCAACTGGAAGATTTTCACCATACAGAATATTTTTATAGCTGTGAGCACACACAAAAGAAATGTAGAAGTCCTGGTGCTACTTAAACAGTAGCTTTCAGCACTCATAAAAGATGTGGTATTAAATTATTTTCCACTTATAAATCAGCTGGCTCTGGTCTGTACATCAGCACAAGCCTTAGCTGCTATCTTGCTCCTTACTGGCTTTCACATAACTCCTTCTAACTCCGAATGAAATGCCACTAGCACAGCACTGAACCCCAAATATGGCAACTGAAAATATATATAAACCCAGAGAGAGCACATAGGAAAAGACTGCAGTCAGCAAAGAAAACTAAAGGGCTGTGCAATTAAAAAAATCTCTATTATTCCATTGGTCTGACTGGCAACCACACGTCCTGTTAGGGGGGAGGTGTATGTGTGAAAAAGAAGGGTAATCTCCTCCAAAATTAAGTTTTTAGGTTTTTTTTTTCAAGCTTGTAAAAATAGTAGAGGATCTGAAGGTGTGTCTCAGCAGGTTGTGTCTGCCTGTCTAGCACTGAGACTTTTTGCGTGATCAAAGAATACATGACAGCGAATGGATCTGTGCTTGTAAATATCAAATGGTTTGATCATGCTAAAAGACTTCATTGAAGTTTCCCACTTTTTAATCAAACAAGAAACATCCACCTCCAGTAGCCATAAAAAAAAAGGTCTGGTATCATATTAGAATAAAAAGTACTAAATATGACTTATGGATAAGGGATTTTCTTCCTATAACCTCGGGTGTCTATTAATGCCGTGTTTGTAAGCTGAGAAGAAACTGCAACTCTCATTATTTTATCACAGCACAGTAGAAAAAAGGTTTGATTACAGTAATATTAATAAGTCCACAAAGGGCCACAAGAAATAAGTCTTGTTCACAAATACAACCTTTTAAAAGAGAATTAAAAGCATGATAATGAAATGAATACGTCACTGAGTTGTTGGGTTTTGTTTCTCCTGTGCTGTGGTGAAATCTCAGCATCAAAATCTACTGCTGGCCCATGCATAGGTTTTCTATGCTATTTCTGTTGCCTACTATGATAATTTGCCCCCTCCTCCTCCTCCTCCAAAAAAAAAAAAAGTTAAAAATGCCATTCTGAATGAACCCACGGAGCTCTGAATAAAAAGAGCCAATAATTTACAGTAAGATGATAAGAGTGTAATATTGCTTTAATATAAGGCATTAATGAAAATTGCCATTGTAAGATAGATAAGACCTAATAATCTAACTCTCATTGTGTTGTGTGAGTTGGAGGTTTTGGTGAGTTCTGTGCCAGTGCTGCGTGGCTGGTGTGAATCCTGACATAATTTCAAGGACTTGCCATTTTCAATGTCACCAGAGCCTGAATTTGTTTTCCCTGGAAAAACCCAGGCAGGCACTTTCCTGCTCTGCCAGGTATTCCTGTGCTCCTCTGCCAGCTCCTACCTGCCACAGAGTGGATGGAAAGAGGTTTTCAATATTTTTAATGCAATTTAATATGTATATTTTCATCCAACTTCATACGTAGAGCAAATTAGCTTACAAAAAGGTCTCTGCAGCCTTTTTTTAGTCTTTATTCTTTAATATACTGACATTTTTTAGGTGGGAAATAGGGCACTACGGGGAACAGTAGATTAGTTTCTTGCTCTGATTTTTATGCCGAGGTAACTCAGCATCGCTCTGCTGTGTTCTGCCACTTTTGCCAGCACTTTATATTTGCAAGGATGAGGACTCCTAGTTCTGTTTATTAAATGGCAGCTTGTTTATCTGTGCTAATTGCCAGGAAGAAAACTAAACTTCTCTGCTCTCTGAGGACCACTATTTATAGTTAAGAAGAGCAGCCCTGCACATATGCAGGAGGTACTAGTCTGACTGAGGCTAGCGTGCAGCTACAGCAAGATCTGTCAGAAGTGAGGAAAGTATTTTGCTGGTGGAAGAAGGCTGGATGAGCAAACAGAATGGGTTTTAAACCAAAAAATGAGGTTTGAAAGAAAAAAAAAAGCTTTCTTGCAGATCCATATTAAAAAATAAATTAATAGCGTGGGCTTTGATATGAATATTTTGCTTCCACCTTTGGCAAATATTTTTGTAGTGTTTTGTAGTATTACTAAAGACACACAAAACTGCAACTCGTTCTCCAAAAGAGTTAGATGCTGCTATGAGAGGAGTCAAGGACAGGAGATTGATCCCAATCTCCTCCTCTCTAAGAAAATATCTCTGACAGGTGAAGATCTTTCTACAATATCCCACAGATCTTCGTAGTTTTGTTTCTGAAACACACATAAAGTTTTTCTGTACAAGTCCTACCACCAGCAATCCTGCCACCCATTTTGGAGGAAGCTTGCTGTTTTCAAAATGATGTGTTACCCACTGTATCTGCTCTTCTGGCTTGACAGAGAGTAGCTCCATCATGGCAGATATAACAAATACGAAATGTTTGTAAAAAAATTAAACTTCTTCTAGAAAGTTTATTTTTACAAAATTATTTGTCTGCACAGAGTACAGAGAGAACTTTGTATCATTACATATGGAGTTCTCCAGTACTCTGGACTATGCTTTTTCAATAAGTATTAAAAATACACAGATGCTTTAAAGGACACAAACTTATTTCTATGAACTTCTAGCGAGTCAACTTTCACCAACTTCCAGAATTTTTTATGGCCTCTGTTTCTTACACCCTAAATAATGCTTACAGCCTTTGGATCACCAAACCACAGACCAACATGCACAGGCGTTGATTCTAAGATCAATATTTTCATGCATATTCTATCACTAAAGGCAGTACACTGAGGAAGGATCATCCAACTTCATTTATAATCTCATAGTACTTAATGCCTTAAGTGATGTGCTTTTTAGATTCAGAATTTAATATAAAAGATTAAAAAAAAAGGCAACACTGAAAACAAGGGCAACGAATGGACAAATGGAGGGAGATTTCAAATAAGCTGTAATTAATTTTTGGAAGCATTTTCTTACTTTGTCAGCATTGAGAAGAGGACTTACTCACTTGAAATTATATATTTTACAGAGAAATAAAACATGTATAAAATACATCCTCCCTAGCAGGTGATGGTGGTGGGCTGGCCAGCACCTCTAAGGACAACTCCTCTGATGGCAATGAAGAGTTCACCTAAAAAAGAACAGCACATTTCTAAACCAGCCCTCCCCTGGCTTGCAGCTCAGCTTAGTGGCCACCATTAGCAATTAAAGAAGAGAAACAAATCCCTGTATTTTGCTGTGAGAGAGTTAGTTTCATTTCTGACTTGGAAATGACAGTGCGGACACACAAGGAGCAAAAAATCATGGAACACCAGGAGGAAACCAAGCTGCATTAGCTGGGATGCTCAAATTATGCTGCATTAATATGCACGAAAGAATTAAAAGAATTAAAGGCCTTTAAAAAAAAGGGGGGGATGCTTTTTTAAAAAGTCATGTAGTGTTATTGCTTATTGAACAAGAGCCCACTTCTCCTCCAAAGCAGTATGCTGGGTTTGGAAAGAGAAAAAAAAAGAAAAGCCCAGCCCCACACGGCTGTAGAGAGAGCACATGTTACATCAGACACAGTACCTGATTTTTCACTGCACAGCTTGTCAGCTAGATAGTCTGCCTCTTGAGCGATAAGTGAGAATATTTCATCTTCATACTCTTCTACGATACTTTCCCACTGTAAGGATGATAAAAAGGAGGATACTCATACTGTGCCTTTTTTTTAGCTATTAATAAGGAAGGCAGCAGCGATGCTGCGGCAGGAGCCCTTGGCTCGTTCAGCTCTCCCTGCCCTGTGCAGCGTGGGGATGAACAGGGCCTGCCCAAATTAATGCTACCAAATATTACTTAAACTTTATGCCCAGCCTCACTGTTGTTTCAAACCCATATTCATGGGCTGGAGGGAAAAAAAAAAAACCTAACAAAAAACCTCCCAAAGGCATTTCACTCGGTTAGGGACACCCCCTCCCCTTTCAACAAGGACTCAGGGAGGAGGCACTTGAAATTTAAATAAAACAAGCCCATCTTGTATTCTGATATTAGTGGTCACGATGCACAATAAATACAGTTCCCTGGCCCTGCAGATGCAGCTCTGATTTCACCACAGATAGAGCAGTCGACAGCAGAGAGCTGCGGAGCTCCCCCCACCCCAGGATTTAGGGACCTGCTGGTAATTCACCTCGGTGCCACAAAATGGGTCCCTGAGCTCCTGGGAAGGGTGGAGGGGTTGCACCATCCAGCCTCGTGTTTAGTGCCTTTTAGAAAGCCTGGGTGTATATTAAGAGGGAATTCCTGTCCCTTAAAATGCAGTCTTCAACCCATAAACAAGAGGAAGCACTTTAACACAGGTGGAGAAAAAACATAATGAAATGAAATCTGCTCGCTGGAAGTTGTGCTCAGTACAGATGCAGAAAAAAAGGCCCTTTGCTGTGTTTTACTAAAAATATCAAACCAATATATGCCAGGACATGCCATAACCCTGAGATTGTGATGACCAAGGCAGAGCTGCTGCCTGTGCTCCTGGCTGGAGCTCCAGCCCTCCGAGCATGCATGCCGGCTGGCTCGCCTGCCTCTTTCAAGCCCCAGCTGCTTGAAGGGCCACATCCAGCATAACATCCAGCACAACCCTCTCTCTGGCTTTTTTGGAGGTCTTTTTTTTTCTTTTTCTTTTTCCTTGCACATTTTCCATGAGAGTTGAGAAAAAAATAGACCCAAAAAGTATTTTAAAAAAATTGAAAAACATATTTGAAGAAGGTGCTGCCATGAAGTCAGGCAGAACACTTAGTGCTTTTAGCAGAATTATCTGAGAAAAATCCATCTCTATGCCATGAGGTCTAAGGAAAAAAAGATGACATCCCTCCACCCCTAATTTGCCCATAAATATTTGAAACTACTTTAGTAGCAATCTAGATTTTTAGCCACTAGTACAATTCCCTTATTTCCTGCACATAAATCAACAGAGATACTTTTCTGGGAAATACTGATTTATATTTAATCATTTAGAAAAAAATTCCCCAAGTGAAATGTAGTTTGAACTGTTGGAGTTTAGGAAATTTGTAACATATAAAGCATCTGGTATTATCCATGGGTTACTTCTGCAAGTGACGTGCCTTTTGTAAATGCTTTATTCATATTAATGAAGCCCTAAATAGATCCAAATAAGTTTCTAAATAACGTTATAAAGACTCTGACAAAATGCAGTGTTATCTCTAAAGACTCAGCCAGTTCCTGCGAGGAGCCAGTACAGAGTATGTTAAAATATAGCAAGAGTCTTAAAAGAAGGCACCATCTGCATGGATTTCCTAGTGACAAGACAGAGCAGGCACGCTGACACAGCTTTCACTGAAAGGTAAAAGGTTACTTATTTGTTGTCTTGGCCTATTGCAAATTTCAAAAGTTTGTAAGCATCAGGTTAAATCTCAAATTTGTTCTTTAAAGTCTGCATAGTTTTTTCTCTTCTCACCTAGAAGCAAATCTCTTACATCTCCTTTTCTGTCTCAAACAACTCACGTTAGCTCACTCTCTGACTTTGCTAAAGGAACCTCATACAGGCAAAACCTGATTATTTTTGCTTATTACATCACCCAACCCCCCCCACTTCATACAGATAAAGCCTAGTTAGCTCACGGAAAAAGAGCATCCCTCTCCCCATGTAGAACCCTTGACACATTACATTACACACGTAATCAAAAACGTCAGCTCCAGCTCAGGTGGCCCTGGAGAACCTGCGCAGACCCTGCCGGCTCACACCCAATGCGCCCCTCGTGCCCCTCGCCCTCCTCCAGAAGCCAGCTGCCTGGTGTGGAACCTCCCGGCAGCTCGACGAGAACACGGCGAAGGGCGAGTGTTTCGGGCCAGGAAAGCCCTTGGCGCTCCAGCCACTTGTCTCTCTAGTTGAAGCGGAGTTTGCAAAAGTCCTGGGCTGTCAGTTGTTGCTCTGTCTTTTAGCCGCTGCTCGCTAGCTCAGATGCAGCTGTTTAATACCTCCCAGGGGTTTTGTGCAGAAAATAATAGCTTACGAAACCTAGCTTCTCCCAGGTTCTACTATTTCAGCTTTATTTCCGAACAGCTGGTCCGTGTCTTTGTCCATCCCCTTCCCTCCCGGCCACGGCGAGAATTCGGCAGGAAAGCCTCCGGCCGCTACCTACGCGCCGAGAGCCACCACCGCTGGCGGTGGGGGTCAAAGAGCAACCCTCGCCCTTGGAAACGGGGACAAAAAAAACAAACCCCCAAACTTCGCGCCCCGTCTAGACAGGTCAAGGTGCAAGATGCTCCTCTCCCTGTTGCGTCTTCCGGAAAGGGGCGTGAACCGGAGCCAAGTGCACAGCAAACACCCGCGCCGCATCCCTGCCCCTTTAGAAGACCTTTTTTTTTTTCCTCTCTCTCTCTCTTTTTTTTTTTTTCCTTCTTCTTCTTCTTTTTCTCTCCACCCTCTGCTGATCAAAGTAGGAAGTTTTCATGACAACCATAGTCAAAGGGCCTGCATCGCAAATGAACTCGATTTCGGCGATGTTGATATATCCCGGCTCCATTGTCTCTTTTCAGACACAGTATGAACCCTTCCGGTCTCAATGATTACATTACAGAAGGACTTTCACATGTGGGCTTCATTTGCACAAAGGGGTTGCCTTGCTTCACCACCATCTGGCCACAAATCAGATAAATAAAGGCAGAAGAATTAAAATTAAAGCTTAGAGGTTTTTTTCTTCCCCCTCTCTCTCCCCCTTCATCTTCTTTTTGCACCAAGGCCCATTATGAAATCCCTTTCTCCCCCAGTTGCATATGGGTGGGGAGCCTACTTTTTATGAAACCTGGGAAAAGCAAAAAAGTGCTTAAAATATACAGGACAAAAAAATCCCCACAAAACCAAACAAACCAAACCCGTCAGTGCTTTACTCCCAACCCTGTTTGCAGGGCAGCATAACCTATTTTACAGTAAAGATAGGCTCACACAAAACTGCATTTTGCTATTACAAGTCTCTTTTATCCATTGGGATGTAAATATTTTTTTTTCCTCAGGAAAAGACGATATCCCACAAGCTGAAAAAAGATAGCTGGTGGTAGAGGAAAGCAGTGGCAGAAGTGATCTTGGAAACTTGTGCTCTAAACTCTGCTGCTTCTTCCTCCTGCTGGAGCAGAGAGTGCAGAGGTTCAGACACGGTGCTCAGTCACACACCAAGCACTTTCCCCCCCAAAAAACCAAAATAGGTGGCAGTTTCTGAAGGTAGAAAAAAATAACCTGTGAACGGGGATGAGGGTTTTACAGCTCTTATGACAGAGGGTGAGACACAACCTCACAATCTAATTTCAGCCCTGGCATCACTTCTATTGAGGTCACTGTTGTTCCAGGAGGGATTTTTTTGCAATCTGATTGCTATAGTAATAAATTGCACTAAATTTTATCACACCTCTATGCTACTTCCAGGACAGTAAATTGAGCCTGTGGATAGGGAAAGCCACTTTTCATGGCTGTATTTCTTTACATATAGAGATATCCAATGTCATAAACAGAAGGGTTTTACTCCACGAATTCTGGATAAAAAAGATTTTTACGTGTCTATATTCCAACTGATATTCAGGTGTGTAGTCCTATCCCCTGCTGCCCCTCTGCAGCCCCTTCCCATGGCTTCCTGGCTGATTGGGAATGCTGTGAGTGTGGCTAAGGCAAAGTCCATGGATGCTACAGGGTACCCTGCACAAAAACATGGCACTCACAGCTCCTGAATATTATCACATGCAGCAAAAGCAAGTATCAACCTGGGAGAAAATGCATCTAATGTCTGAAAAAATAATGGTCCTTCAAAATTCACCTGACTAACTCTACAAATTTAAAGAAACAGATTTGGTGTATGTGCTTGCTTTTGTGTGCACAAGAAACTTTTTGTACACTTAGTGGCATGTTTGTGATGTGTTTCAGGCAGAACATGCTTTGTATTGAGCATCATATTTAGGTTTGGGCTGTGTTCCCTTGCTAGAGTAATGAAAAGTATTTTAGAGGTAGCACATATGTAAAGAAGGTGAATAAAAACATAAGAGCATAACTTGCTGCCAGTTGGATTTACTCATTTTTTGCTTCTCTAATAAATTACACATAGTATGTGCAATCTCCATGTAACTTTGCATTTGTTTGGAGTGAGACTCACATTTTGGGTAGCAACTGTGATTATATGAGGATGTTCCTTGTAAACCCAAGATGCTATAGATGCTAAGATAATCTAATAATTTCTCTTGTCTATTTGTTGGGACTTGTCTAGGGGAAGTTTTACAGACGTAAATGCAACTTGAATTTAAGCAAAGTATTTTTGGCTGAGCTGTGCTGTGCCTGGCTGTACAGGGCTCTAGGCAGTTGAGAGCGCTCTTTCTGAAAGTGTTTTAATAGTAAGAGAGGAATAAGTATTTGGACAAGTGGTGGAAAACTAAAGCCTTTCTTTCTATACTGTGAAGATTTTGAATAGTACTTGTCAATAAAGCAACTCCTATTGTAATTGTACCGGAGACATGGGCCTCCACCCCGAAAAAGCTGTCTCAGAGATACTAACCTCATTAAAATATGAATGAGAAGGCAGCCATCATTGTAATGGGAGAAAACCATTTACTCGGCAACAAACTTTATCTGCTATCTTTTGTAAAAATATAAATATGAGATCCAGCAGATTTTTCATTACATTCAATGAGGAGGTTGATGAACACACCGTTAGCTTTTTTTTTTTTTTCAGTTTTCAAGGTGCAAAACCTGATCCTTTCTGATTTTCCTACTGAGCATTTCAAAACTGGAAGCACCTTCAAATCACTTGAAATATTTAAAAAGGAAAAAAAAAAAAAAGAGGGCTTTCTTTCTTTGTGTGTTTTTTTTAAGATTGAAGGAAACTTTTGCATTTTTTTAAAATTTACCTTTCTTTTTTTTTGTTTAATTTCCAGAATATCTTATCCAATTTCAAAACAAAACAAGAGAATTCATTATGGGCTCCTGTGATGACACCTTAATAACAGTCAATTATAGGGTGCTCAAATGCCTGTTCATTACTATGTCTCTGTTAATCTAGTCCTAAATTTCTTACTTGATAGATACCACAACCAGCCAAGAATACAATTGCATTACAAAGTGCAATGAAAAATATACAAAATGTAACTGCAGGAAGGAGGCAGTTTCAAAATAACCAAGCTGTCAATCAAACATTTGTCAAAATAATTAGACCTCTCTGAGTCTTTTTCTTTTTTTTTAATAAAATATAGGCAGACTTGGAATGAATAATATGTGAAGCTTTACGTTTAAATAGGATTTGTTTCAAAGACCTGGAAATAAGTCTTTTAAAATGTTTCATGTAGTTTAATCACTATCTTTTCATCCACGAAAGTGTTGAAATCATTTTTGATATTAGTTAAAAGTCAATATTTAGAAGTGAAAATTCAAACCTCCTTTGCTCTAGGCTAAAACAGGAGCAACATGAATGCTGAGCTACTCTAAAGGCTGATGGGATATATAATTAGCTATTATGTTAATTGAATCCACTGTGAGTTTGTTGTATGAGATTTCTTCATATAATATGCAAATAGCTTCGAAGGTTTAGTTTTATTAGACAATATAATTAGAAATCTTCTAAAGGAGTGAATTCTAATGAGGCATAATAAAGCTTTGTAAAATATCTGTTTGCTGGGTGAGCAGACCACCTGGGCTTAATCAATACTGGGACCTTTATTGTGTAACAGAATATTTTAAAGAAAGTTTAAGAATTCACCTTTCTAGTTCCATTCAACATAGTTTTATATTAGGAGAAGGAGAGTTGATTTTAGTGAGGAAGGAGGTGAAATGCTTGAAGTAATGAAGGAGGTGAAATTCTTGTAATAAGGAAGGAGATTAAATTCTTGTAATCTGAGGGGAGGAAATAACTTCAAAAATAAACCATTTGAATTCTGCTTATTTAAAAGAAAATAAAAAGAAATAATAATTTTTAAAAATCCCCCTCCCAGCTGTAGTGTCAGTTATGTGCATCTCAAGATGCTTAAAGTGAAATGTTACATGAGCAAAGTTAGCCATTATTCCTGCCATTAAGTGCCTGCTTCAAGCAGATGTACATACTTTAGCTTCTGTAGTGTAACTAATCAGCGTAACTTCACTTTTAGTAAGATAGCCCAACATGTTAATATGTGGAATTAAGCACTCTCTTCTAAAGGAAGAAATTCACATCAGGGTATTCCAGAGCTGGTCCCAAATTCCACTCTCGCATTCCACTTGCTTTAAGACCACCACCAAAGACAAAGCTTGAACTATTTTAGCTAATGCCAGAATGCCAAAAATGTGTAATCTCTTGTCTAATTCGCCTTGTTCGCACTTTAGACTGTGCCAAAGCTGCACTATTCAGTCTTAATATTAATTGAAAATAATAAAGACAGGCTATTTTATGCTAGTGTAGCATTCAGAGAAGGGCATTTCCCTCCCTTCCCCCATCAACAATAATCTGTGGTAACACATTAAGAAAGAACCAGAAGCCCTGATTAAAGCAGTGGATTTAACAAAACCAAAACCCCCACACCATCACAGCAAGTCCCCTGCCAGCCACGTTGGGGAGGAGAGAGAGAAGACAACCCAAACTACAGCCAGCCGAGGTGTCTGTGCAGTCAGGCTGCAGCTACCTAGAAAAAGTTTCATTTCTTTGTGCTGTACCCAAATACTTCTGGCCCTGTGCTTCACACAGATGCTCAATGCAATGCCAAAAATCTGACAAACCTATACTTAATAAAGGCAATATTGTGAACAAAGGCAATATACTTAATAAAGGCAATATTGTGAATAAAGGCAATATACTTAATAAAGGCAATATTGTGACTACATGATAAACTTTTCACATCTCATATAGGATATTATAACACTGTCGTACCTAGGTCTGGGTGGAGTCCCAACTGCTACAAGTAGCTGTCCATCAACTTCTCTGATCCATACACTTAAAATCTGCAGCAGCAAATGCTTGTTCCTCTGAATAATGAGGATGTCAGCACAGCAGAAAATGATAACATTGTACACATCATTTTCAGTTAAAAAGAAATAAATCACTGTGTTTGTTTTCCCAAGTCAGAAGTTGTTTGTGATCTCTCAGAAACTCCCTCCCTCCCCATCACCACTTGAGGAAATAAACAGTCAGTCAAAGCCAACCTTCCTCCCTAAATGTGAACTTTAGTCACACTCCATTTTTTTATTTTGTCCTTATTGTCAAAGCATCAGGAGAAGATAGCCTGGAGCAGCCTTCAGAAATCAGGACCATGCCCTGGAGAATTAGTGTCAGAAGAGGATGTTACCTTTTTGCCTTGCCTGCTATCCTCTCCTTATCCCCTAAGGGAACAAAACCGGGCAGATTCTGCCTAATGTTAATTAAATCACTGTTAATTAGAAGTAAGGTGCTTTAGCAACAAGCAAACAAAGGGCCCTACTCCTCCCTTGCTCCACAGGAAGGACTCAACTGTGCTCAAACACTGGCTGGATAAACTCAGGAAGCACAAGGAGGCTGAGGAGGAACCCATATGCTTTGATCATCCTTTTCCACCTCTTCCCCAGGTGAAATGAACTCTCCTAAGGAAGGGCTGCCTGCAAGGGAGGCCAGATGTCCTTCAGAAAGGCTGGCTAGGCAGAGAACGTGGGAATGATTCATGCATGCATCAGCAATAGTGTGGCCCTCAGGACTAGGGCAGTGATTGTGCCCACATACTCAGCACTGGTGAGGTTGCACCTCAAATGC
Organism: Bucco capensis; assembly: GCA_013396975.1. NCBI lineage: Eukaryota > Metazoa > Chordata > Aves > Piciformes > Bucconidae > Bucco > Bucco capensis. The sequence continues at coordinate 2,931 of VWZO01011422.1, read as the reverse complement.
TGTGTTCAGTTTTGGACCCCTCACTACAACAAAGATGTTGAGTTGCTGGAGCATGTCCAAAGTAGGACAATGAAGCTGGTAAAGAAACTTCTTTACAGTAAGAGTGACAGAGCACTGGAACAGGCTGCCCAGGAGGGCTGTGGTGTGTCCTTCTCTAGAGACATTCCAGAGCTGCCTGGACACATTGCTGTGTGAGCTGGTCTAGGAGATCCTGCTCTGGCAGGGAGGTTGGACTAGATGATCTTTCTAGGTCCCTTCCAACCCCTAACATTCTGTGTTTCTGTGAAAGGGTCTGAAGCACAAGTCTTATGAGGAGTGTCTGAGGGAAGTGGGGTTGTTTAGCTGGAGAAGAGGAGGCTCAGGAGAGACCTTATCTCTCTCCACAGCTACCTGAAAGGAGGTCGTAGAGAGATGGTGGTTGGTCTTTCCTTGCAGGTGTCAAGAGACAGGATGAGAGGAAATGGCCACATGTTGCACCAGGGGAGGTTTAGATGGGATATTAGGGAAAATGTCTTCACTGAAAGAGTGTTTAACATTGGAACAGGCTGCCCAGGGAAATGGTGGTACCACTTAGGCTGCTTAGGGGCATGGCTTAGTAGTGGACTTGGCAGTGTCAGGTTAACAGCTGGACTCAATGATCTTAGAGATCTTTTCCAACCTTATTGATACTATGATTCTGATACATGACTGAGTCTTCAGCAAAGGAGAGAAAATAATGGAAAAAGTAGAAAAGAATAAATTTGATAGGCTGCTGTGCTGGACAAGGTTGAAGTTTTCAGTCCTATTGGCCACACCTGGGCTAACAGACTCAATAAGCACAAATGCAGGCATCGGAATGCACCTGTCTGTGCTGTTGGGCTTGTGCTTGTGCCAACTCCTTGGTGGGGACAGCTGGGGTGGTCTGCAGGGTGAAGGGATGAGGAGGTCAGGCTGGAGGTTAACCCTCCATTTTGGAGTGCATGGATGGACATCACCCTTCATCAGGAGGCCTCAGTGCTGGAGAGCATGTTGTGGAGTTTCATTTAGGTGAAGTGTGCTAAGATGAAGCACTGGTCCACTGGGATTGCCATGAGATCTAGATCTGACCTGAGTAACTGCATCCCAAGAGCCATTGGTTCCCAGCTGAGGGGTGCTGCTCCCTGCTGATGCTGGCTGTGCCACCTCCTCCCCAGGGGTGACAATGTGCACCTTTTGAACCCTTTTTTTCCATCCCTGTGAGCAGGTGAGTGGAAAGGGTTGCTACTCCCCAGCATTCAAGATAAAACAGCAGGTTCTTCTCACTGCTCTATTAAAGTCATAATTTTAAAGCAGCAACACGTCTATCGGGGGACAGGCTGTGACTATGGCACAGGAAATAACACTGAAAAAGGGAAACCCTGCTGGAAATTTTTAACTGCTCTTATACCTGACAGTAGGTACGATTCCCTAGTCTGTGGAGATTTCTCTGCTTCATGGATTTCCTTGCTAAAAGCTCAGAATTTCTTCAAGTCCTCTGTCCTCCTCTGCCAGCACTCTCTGCTCAGGAAGGCAGTTCTGCAGCCTTCCTCCACACTCCCCAGGGAAATCCAGCACATCCTCCCCAGCACACCTGCACCAAGAGTATCACAGGAGCCTCCATCCACCATTGCTGCTTGCATGCATCCAGAGCAACTAAAGGGAGGCAGGTTTCAGCTACTTGACTGCAGCCTTCTAAGACCACCTATAGACTTAAGCCTGTTAAATTAACCTTAATACCTTCATTATTCCTCTGCTGGATGGTAACCATCTGGCCGTGACTTCATGTTGCAGTTAACCTAGACTCCTGCTTAGGTTTCAGCTGAAATCTCTGAATTTTGCCCTCACTGTCACAGCACTGACCAAGGCTGGGACAGGTTTAAGCTGGGTTATGTCTCCCCAGCATTAGTAGAGATGTGGATCAGTGAATACTGTCCCAGTTTACCCCAGAGTCAAAGCCATCAACTCTGCTAACTTTACAGTGAGGATACTAGCACATTGCTTATCCTCTGGTTATTCTCTAGTGCTCACACTCATCCCTTCTTGAGTACAAGGGGTTGGAAAACTGATCTCCACATAAATGATAGTTCCTATGCACTTTTGTCTTGGCTTTTCTCTTTGCTTGGGATGTGATTAAAGCAGTTTAATTTGCACTTAAAACAACCTCTAGCATGGTATTAGTAACATAGATGATGCCTAAGCTAGATATGTGATAGCTCTGTTTTCCCTTAGGGGACAGATTTTGTGTCTCCTCTGCCTGCCTCACCCCCACTCCCTTCACATGTGTCTGAAGTTACTTACACAGCCCTGACTCCAGCACAAGGCCACTTCTCATGGCCCCATTTACTGAGGTGTCCCCCCAACAGGGCCATCTCTGTCCTCCAGGTCCCATGTGCGCATCCCCACTTGTACAAGGAATGAGGAAGTACATCACACAGTCCTTGTGGATGGCAGCTTGGGGTGATATTGCCTGTCCTCCGTCAACAGCAAGAGATTTCCAGTTTCTGGACACAAGCTAATACACCCTTTCACTGCCTCTGTTAAGCCAATCCAGCCCAGTGACACAAAGGCTTTTGAGGATAGGACCATAAATTAGCAGACAAAAAGAAAAAGGCTTACTAAAAATGCATCTTTGGCTGGGCTGCAATGTGATTTTATCACTTTTTTATTATTATTATTTCTTAATAGAGCTTTCAGTGGCATGCTGCATTGATTTTTTCATGTCCAGGAAACATGAAGTTTTTGAACTCTTTGTTCAACTATATTGCTGGGTTACAGAGTAATGTAAAGTCCGTTTGAGATGCATTTTACAGCATTCCACAGCATCATGCTATTCCTCACTTACTTTGAAGCATTGACTCTTTGACTTTAGTGGGACATAAGCATATACCAATAGGCTTAAATGTATGTGTCATATATCAGGCACAGTCTGAAAAT
>VWZO01011421.1:378063-388994 GCA_013396975.1 Bucco capensis | reverse complement strand
GGGGTGTAACTGAGGCAAAACACCTGCCATGCCGAGCAGGAACTTGTTGCAATTTCTTACTGCCAAGGGGATGTGGGGAGGTGGGCAGGGAAGAAGTTTGCTTGCTGTTTTGACCATGTTCTTTTTGGTTTATGTAGGGCAGAGGTGTATCCCAATGAACTCGTTTCAGGGATGGTCCAGGGGTCTCCCATTCCTGGGTAATTTGTGGAAGATGATCCTGTTCCTGTTTCAGTTTCAGGGAGGGCAGAGCCTGACTGCACCAGTGAATTTCATCCTCAGCTTCTCTGATGCTCCTAAGTCTTGCCACTTCAGCTTGCAGTTTTTCAACCTTATCTTGCAGCTGTGCTGCTCAGGTGAACAAATCACCTACCTGCTCATACTGTACAGAGTACCCTGCTACAAGGAAGAGGCTGAGACACTCCCTACAGCCTGCTACCTAGGATAGCCAGGTGATCAGAACCAGTCAGGATGGCTTCATAAAGGGCAGGTCCTGTTTAACTAACCTCATCTCCTTCTATGACTGGGTGACCCGCTTGCTGGATGAAGGGAAGGCTGCGGATGTGATTTATCTTGATTTTAGTAAAGCGTTTGATACAGTTTCCCACAGCATTCTCCTAAAGAAATTAAGTGCCCTTGGCTTGGATGGGCATACGCTCCACTGGGTTAAAAACTGGATGGATGGCCGAGTCCAAAGAGTTGTGGTCAACGGAGTGAAATCCAGCTGGCAGCCAGTCACGAGTGGGGTCCCACAGGGCTCAGTACTGGGGCCACTCCTGTTTAACATCTTCAGCAATGACCTGGACCAGGGGATGGAGTGCACCCTTAGTANTGGGAGGTTGCAGAGAGGCAGGGACTGGTCTGTTCTCCCTGGTAGAGAGTGATAGGACAAGGGGAAATGGATGGAAACTGAGGTTCAAGCTGGACGTTAGGAGGAATTTCTTTACTGCAAGGGTTGTCAGCCATTGGAACAGGCTGCCCAGGGAGGTGCTTGAGTCCCCATCCCTGGAGGTGTTTGAGACGGCTGGATGTTGTGTTGGGGAGCATCATTTATTGGGGTGATAGGGCTAGGAAAAAGGCTGGACTCATGATCTTCAAGGTCTCTTCCAGCTGTAACTGTTCTATGATTCTACCTGGACCATCTCATCCCTCCTTGAGGGCTCTGTTAGTCTGTTGATGAGTAGATCATCAACCTTCTCACGGTGCACACAGCAGTTTTCAGAACTGCCACCTGCTGCCAGGGAAGGGTTCTGGCAACTTTGCTCCAACAACCTCCCCCCCAAATTTTTTTGGTCAGAGCTTGCTGCGTGGCTTTTGGCAAAGTTCTGTGGAGTGCGAAAAAATGGAGAAATCCCCCCAAAAAACATTATTTAGTCTGGTGTTTAGCCAAACTGCACTCATCTTCATGCTTCAGCAGGGAGCTGGCTGAAACCCTCAATAATGTCTTACAGGTGTCTGGAGACTCTTTCTGCTCCCTCTGGATAAACCTGTTCAAAATATTTAGTGTGTGAGGCTGAGTGAAGATCTCCTGAAAATCAACAGTGGGTTAGACATCTCCCTCCAGAGCTCTTCCAGCTGCATGGCCTGCACCTTGAGAAAAGCAAAAAATAAAGAAAAGCAGATTGAGTGAAGAGCCTGGAAGAAATAAAGCAATTAAATCAGGTAGAGCAAAGCACCAGCTCCAATCTTCCTGCAAGCTGGAGCTTTTCAGCAGGTGCTGAGGGTTTCCAGCAAAATCCACATGTACAGAGTTCTTCCTATGCAGCCTCTGGACTGAACCAAATTTTATCCAGGTTTGGCTACCTGATCCTGCTAATTTCAGGGAAAAGGCTGAGTTAGGGAAGCTTTAGAGACACTGGGGAATCCACACTCACACCCATGCACCTGTGTGCATCCTCACCCATGGGAGACTAGGGCCTTTAGTGGATAATTCAGATTTTGGAGGTCTGGGGGATGAGTTTTGGGGCAGCAGCACAATGTCTGAACCCTCTCCTGCACACCAGGAGCTGAGAAGATACTGGAGCCTGATTTGGGGCAAATGGCTGAAATCATTTATGTGCCCAGCATATACCTAAAAATGTCAGTGTTGGGCTGGAAAAAGATTTATGGCCCTATCTCCCCCTATAACTGCTTACACCTCCCCACCTGCCTTGCCCTAGCCTACCCTAGCCATCCTGCAAACCTCCCTTTGCAGTGAATTACACCTTTCCCTTCCCCCCCAAAACAGACCAGCTCAGGGAGAAAAATATTTACTCTTTCCCTTTCCATATCCTAAGGAGAGCCCATGGGCAGGGGCAGGTGAGCATGGAGCTGTCTGAGCTAGGTCTTTCCTCCAGGAGTGGGAATCACAGGGGGATTTGTCCTTGAGTTGCACCTAAGGTCCCTCCGAGCATCCCTGGGTACCACTCCCTGGGAGCATCCTGAGCACATCAGGGAGATACTCACTCACTTCTGATTCATGCAGATGCCATGGGCTGAGGAGAGACATGAGATTGCTCATGATATTAATCAAAGTCATGTGGAAAAGAAGAGGTTTTTTAGCAGTGTGATCCACAGCAAGGCTTTTCAGTAGCTAATCACCCATGGAGTTACCCAGAACAATGCTGATTGGAATTCTGCAGCAGTCTAAACAAACAACATTTGGGGAGCAGGATTTCCTTTCACTACTCAATTGATGACTCTAACCAACTTGGCTGGAGGTTGGGGGCTTGGTTTTCATCCCTCTTCTCCATCTTTTCTTCCAAACTCATCAAATCCAGTTGCAAAACTCAGCACAAAAAGGACTTGAATTTTCCAACCATCAAGTTTTTGCTCAAAATTACTGAGGCAAATTCCTCTCTATACACTCTGAATACAAGCTCCTTAGGCAGGGATTAAACCATGGTTTTTAGGACTCAAGAGACGCTCTCCTAGCTGGAGTCAAAATAAGGTATTCCATGCCATCTAGGTCACATTCAGTCCTTGAAGCTTTGATATCTACCTTGGGCTTTGGAGTCTCTTGCATGAGGCCTAAGACCCAAGCAAAACAGGTGCTTAATTAAGCTAATTAGCACCTAACTAATGACNTGCCTCAGCAATGATTGCTACCTTCATTTAATCTGCCTGTCTCTAATTAGATTGATTTTTACATGGAAGAGCAGCAAATTGCACTGGGGGAAGTGATCATATTATTTTATTACACTCCTGATTTTGTGGTTTGGGTTTTTCTTTTTTTTTTTTCTGGGTGCAGGTGAGAAAATAAAGCTGAGGATGCACTTGGTGAGAACTCTGTTTTAATTGTGGATTAATTATTCCCAGTGACAGACATACCTGGGGCTGAGCTGGAGAGCAAGTAAACAACCTCCCCCTCCCCATCCCTCCTCAATCTGCATTGCAAACTCTTGCTTAAAATTAACTGTCAACAAGGCTTTCTGTAGCACTTGAATTTCCAGCCTCTCAAACTCTGGGCTTTTGTTTCCAAATTGGGACTAGAAAGAGTGAAACTGGAGATTCATGAAATTCCAAACAGCTTCAGTGGAGAAACCAGCAGCTCCATGACACTGGCTGTTAAAAATGGGTATTAATAGCCAACAGCATGACCCAGTCCCACAGTTAATGGAGCAGCTGCAGCTTCCTAAAGTTCTCTCTTATTTTTTCATGTTATCGGAGCGGAGTCAGAAATTTGAAGTCATTTTTCACTCCCAAAGTGCCCAAATGGCTCTAGTGCTGTAAATTGGTGCCAAACTCCCATTCTCCTTTTTCCACCCCTTTGGCCAACTTGGCACATCACCAGTGCAAGGGCTGGCTTCTGTTTTCCAACCTAAACCATTCTGTGCTCAGGACACAGCCCTTGGTCCTAGAGCTGAACAGAGCAGAAAGATCTTATAAATAGCTGAAAGAAGAGGCTGAAATAAGTTGGGGCAGCCAAAGCTGTTGTATTTCTTGACTCTTTGTGGTGTGCCCGGAGTAGAAGAAGGGCATGGACCCGTTAGAGTGGGTCTAGAGGAATGAAATGATCTGAGGGCTGCAATCCCTCTGCTGTGAGGCCAGGCTGAGGGAGGTGGGGTTGTTCAACCTGGAGAAGAGAAGGCTCCAGGGAGACCTTAGTGCAGCCTTTCAGTACTTAAAGGGGCCTAGAAGAAAGATGGGGAGGGACTTTTTAGCAAGGCCTCTTTTGACAGGGCAAGGGATGGTGGTTTGAAACTGAAAAGGGGAGATTTAGACTAGGCAGAAGGAAGAAATATTTCACACTGAGGGTGGTGAGAAACTGGCCCAGGTTGTCCAGAGAGATGGTAGATGCCCCATCCCTGGAACCATTCCAGGTCAGGTTGTCTGGGGCTCTGAGCAATCTGATCTAGTTAGAGATGCTCCTGCTAACTGTAGGGGGGTTGGACTAGATGACTTTGAAAGGTCCCTTCCAACCCAACCCTTTCTATGATTCCATGAAGCTGGAACAGCCCAGGCAGGCATGGAGCAGCAGAACTGTTGGACTTCTTACCTCTTCCCAGAGAATGGTGTGATTGGGACTTTGGATAACATTTTAAAAGCTCTTCTAAAAGTCAAGGGGTTTGGGAACGCATCAGGGAAAGTGAAATGTGCTGCAAAACTCCCTCTGAAAATTATTAGGGAGATTTTTGTCTCCCCAAGGCTCTGCTCAAAGCTTACTGCAAATCCCCTTGTTGAAAGGCCTCGCTGGAGAGCTAATCCAAGCAGACAGCATGCATAATGCCACTGAACTGGGGGAAATTTCATTGAATTTAGGGAGGGAAGGGCTAGGAAGGGGCAGCATCAATCCATCCCTCTGTGGCTGCTGTGACCCCATCACTGCTTTCACCCTAATTCCATCGTGCCCTTCGCTTTGTGTTAGGGAAGCAGAGGTAACACCCAGGAGGTTCACAATCTGCCTTCCATCCTCCTCCACGTGGGACTCTCCACAGCCAAGTGGAGAAGGAGTTTAAAGCATTTGAATGTTTTATTTTATTGTAATGATAAGCATGATGGCAGGCAGGGATTTATTCAGATTTTAGAAGGCTGCTCTATTGCCCTGTGCCCCCCAAATTCTTCTCTGGGGATGAGCTTCTCAAGGGAGATGAGCACTGTAAAATGCTATCTATTTCTGTGTGACATGGAGCAATTCCTGCAGCACACTGGTGCCACATCTGGGGCAGAAGCACTTCTGCCTTGTTGGAAGTGTTCCTCAAACATAAAACAATAAAAGAGACAGAAAACATTATTCAATGGGATGGAGAAATCCCCAAGGATATGAAGAGAGGTTTGGGGTTTTTGTTGGGTTTTTTTCCCCTCCTTTTTCAGGTTTCAGTTTTAGAGCAAAGTCTATAAAATGGTGACATTTTTAACCATTTTTGCTCATTGCTTTGAACTTCCCAGTCTCATCTTCAGAGGCACCAAGGCCCAGAAGGGCCAGAAGATGTAGTTTAATGAGACAAGTTTTAAAGGTCACTCTGTGTAATAAATCTGTGCTTTTTAATATTTAAACTTTTAAGGCATTTAAACCTTTAGGCTCCTGGGATTTGCTCCACCAGATCCAACTAGATCCATCAAGCTGAGAAAGCTTCTCACCTCCAGGAATATCCAATTTCTTATGCTTGAGATGAAAAGGGTCTTTTTAGCCAAGTCCATTCATCTGTCATAACTCAGGTACCTCTCATCCTTTAAATCTCTCTGGGATGCTGGATAAGGTATGGAGGAAACCTTGCTGATGTCCAAGTTTGCAGAGCTCCATCCCTCTCTCATTGCAAGGGGATTTGGTCAACAAGAGCGAGGTGATGACTCCCAAAACTGCACCAAAATACCTCTCCCCTGAGCTTGACCAGGCTCCTGCAGCTCAGATTTAGAGGAAGAAGGATACCAAGGAGGATCAANGGCACAGTTATGGCACCAGGGGCCACAGGAGACCACAAGGGATTTTCAGACTGTGCCTGACCTATCACTACCATGCCACTAAACCATAGCCCTAAGTACCACATCTAAGTGTTTCTTAAACCCCTCCAGGGATGATGACTCTCTGGGCAGCCTGGGCTGATGCTTACCAACCCTTTCAGGGAAGAAATTTCTCCTTATATCCAACCTAAACCTCCGCTGCTGCAACTTGAGGCCATTTCCTCTTATCCTCTCACTGTTAACCCTGGAGAAGAGACCTACCCCCATCTCACTGCAACCTCCTTTCAGGGAGTTGTAGAGAGTAGAACATGTTGCTCAGATCTTTGCTGCGAAGAGGATCTGTCACGTTTAGACCCCTGGGTAGCAGCTCAGCTATGCAGGTTGAGATTTACCTTCAAGTGAAGGTACTTTGGAGTCAGTTTTGCTTAAGTTAGACCCCAGCAACCCTTTGGTTGTCCCCAGCTGAGCCACCCAGTGTCAAACCCAATGATGTTAGCACCCAATTGCTTTGTCATCACCAGGGATGAAGGAGGCTCTTGCTCCAAGGAGGCTAAGTCACTCACATGCTCAGAGTCTCTCAGCTGACTGGCATTTTCCTTATTGATATTGCAATTAAAATTAGATATTATTAAATTGAATCATTGCCTTGTAATCACACAGAGACCAGAGGCAGAGGAGATGGTCAGATGGTGAATTGCAGATGGGTTTGCTGGTCATGCTTCCAGGAGCTGTATTATTTAAAGGTGATTTAGAACAAGAAATAGTTTTTCTTTCTCAAGATTAAGATGCAGAAGGTTTCCAGTTCCCCAAAATCTGACAGGTTTTTGTTTTTTTCATCTGGCATAGCTGCATGAGAGAAGAAAGATCCCAAGGGAAAGAATCACCAAAAAAAAAGATGTTTTTAAAGGAAAAAGGAAAGATGATGCCTTCCAGAGAGATGGACTCAGGTCCTGGGGTTGTTAATGGGGACAAGGAGCAGCAATGTTTGTAGGAGAGGGACAAGAAGAAAGGCATCAAGGGTTAAGAGGGTGGTGGGAAGACCTTTTGCTTTCTATCTCCTAAAGAGTTGCTGCATATAAAAAGGAATTGGCCGCACTCTTGATTATTCCATCTCAGGCACATTATAGAAAGGCTCCTGATGCATTACAGCAGCTTTAGATTAATGCCCCTGTGATGGATGCCTTCTGCTGCCTGCAGGATCTGGTCCCCAAACTAACATGAATTCCATTAGGAGGCCAGCTGGGAAATGAGCTCTTTCAAGATTTAAATCCTTAAATAACATTAGTTGTTTTTTTTTCTTTAATTCCATGCCAACATGAAGCCATCTACTTGACTTCAATTCAGCACTCAGCACCAGGCCTGTCTGCCTGGCTAATCTTTGAAGTTATCTGTGTTTGAGCAAGGACCTTATCACTGCATCTTCATCTTCTCCTGCTCCTGGCTCCCAAGTCAGAGTTATTTCCTTGCTGTTGTAATTAAGCTGAGTCTTCAGTGGCCCAGACACTAGGTGCTAAAATGTGTTCATCCTTACATGGAGGCAACCTTGAAATGCCTCCAGCTGCTGCTGGGGCCACAAACTGCATGGAAATCTTCTTAGGGACTTGGCCCATCCCTGTCTTCATGGAGGCTCTGGGAAGCTGGATTGAGCCAGGGGTGCTGCAGTCGTAGAATCCCAGAATTGTTTTGGTTGGAAGAGACCTCAAAGATCATCAAGTCTTACAATTAACCAGCACTGCCAGGTCACTACTAAACCATGTCTCTGAGCACCACATCTCCATGGCTTTGAAACCCCTCCAGGGATGGAAGGCAGCCTGGGCCAGGCCTTGACAACACTTCTGGGGAAGAAATTGTTCCTCATGTCCATCCTAAACCTTCCCCTGGTGCAACTTGAGGCTGTTTCCTCTTGTTCTGTTGCTTGTTACTTGGGAGAATAGACCAACCCCATTCTCACTCCAACCTCTTTTCAGGGAGCTGGAGAGAATGAGAAGGTCTCCCCTGAGTGTCCTCTGCTCCACACTAACCAACCCTAGTGCCCTCAGCTGCTCCTCAGCACACTTGTGCTCTAGACCCTTCCCCAGCTTCCTTGCCCTTCTCTGGACACACTCCAGCATCTCAATGTCTGTCTTGGAGTGAGGAGCCCAAAAGTGAGCCCAGGATTTGAGCTGTGGTCCTGCCCAGTGCTGAGTACAGAGACACAAAGGCACAATCCAAAATGCTAGGTGACTTTGGGATAAAAATGCACATTAATAGGGATTAAAACCAAATGCTTGACAGTAATTGCAGGGGAAAAAAAACAATTTTCTTTCTTAGCCCAGTTTTGAGGTAAAAATGAGAAAACTGGAAGATCCCTAGGTCAGCAGAGCAACATCTTACAGACAAGTGGATGTTCAACCCAACCTTCATGTTGGCTGGAGTCATCCACTGGACCTGGCTGATAGGGCACACACTGTTCATAAAGGGAAGGGAAAAAAAGGGTGATTATCCAGAAATGTTGCATCTCTGATGTCCAAAACTAAGGTTTGAGACTCCACTAATCCAAAGGTTTGCAGCACAGTTTGGCCTCTCCCTGCCTGGTGGTAGCTCCTCAGATGAGAGGATTTCCTGGGGATGCCCAAGCAGGTGAATCCATCCACCCCTGGCTTGAAATGGAGAGAGGAAATGTGAAGGACTTCAGCTGTGGGGTCTGCAGCTCTCCCAGATGTGTGCTGAGGCCTGAAGAACTCATGATATGTGTGAACTGGTGATGTCCCCCATGGTTTCACTGAAGCCTGGTTGGCACCAAAGGAACAGGCCAGGGTGATCATATCCCATCCCACCCTGCTAAAACAGAAAGGCATTGCATGGAGAGGAGAGCTGGTCTCATCATGTCCTGACCCTAAAGAAGCTGGTTTTGGTGTCCCAAGGGCACCTGGTTTTGCTATTGCATGACCCTCCTCAAGCCCAAATCCTTCTTGCTCATCAGCTGTGGGTGACATGGGCTATTGTCTTCTCATTTTCTTTCTCATGTACTTCAAGAAGAGTAACCTCTGCTCCTTTCCCATTTCTCAGCAAGTTCTGAGGCTCTCCCATGCACAGGCAGAGCTCTGGCTTGGCTCTCAGTGAAGGTCTCTGAGTCTGTTGTGGCTGGTGCTGGAGGAGCTGCTGCTCCCTGGGAAGCAAGCACACTAGATGATTTATTAAGTGATCAATCTAGCTTTGAGCCTAAAGCCTAGGAATAAAAACTTAGGCCAGTTTAAGCTGGAGAGCTAACCCCAGCAGCAAGAGGGGGGAAAGCACCATAAAAAGGGATATATTTTATTTCCAAGGAAAGCACTGAAATAAGCTGGAATCATGATGCCTTTCAAGACTACACACTTAGTTAAATTAAGATCGTCAAGAGTAAGCTGCCTAATGTTCCAAACCTGCATTAGGCCAATCTCTATTCATGAAAGCATTATGGTGAATTAATGTTGTTAGAGAATTAGCCTCCTAAGAGGCTTGGAGATGTCACCTCCCATAAGATGCTATTATTTATAACCCTTTTTGTATGGTGAATTCACTCATAAGGACTGGGCCAGATCATCCCATCACTGAGTGGGTTCTCCTCCACCTCTGCTCTGACTTATTCAGTTCACATCTGGAGCNCTTCCAACCCTCACCATGCTGGGATTCTGTCAGTATCCTGCAGAAATTAGGAAACCTTGTAGGTTGTGTTTCCTTGTCCTCTTTCCTCTTGTCTTTCAGGCCTAACAATTCAAATCACTGAAAAGCAGGAAAAGAATCTTCTGCTCCAGCATCACCTTTGTCTTACATTTCCCTTTCAATCTTGTTTCAGTTTTGGAGGCATCCAAAATCCATTTCCCAGTTTAATCTGCTTCCCTCTCTACCACCTTGGTCCTTTCTCCCCATATTGGCTGCCAGGAGTCCCTCCTGATTTTCTTGCAGCTTGAGGATGCTCCCCAGAGCAGGTGGGGCTCAAAGGAGACCCCAAGGTAGACCTGGTGGATACCTCCAGGGTAACCTGATTGCTGGTAACAGCATTTGTAGGAAAACAAGATCACAGAATCATACAGTTATCAGGGTTGGAAAGGACCTTCCAGCTGCTCTATCCCAACCCCCTGTGCCTGCCATGGGCAGGGACACCTGGCACTAGAGCAGCTTGCTCCCAGCCCCAGCCAGCCTGGCCTGCAACACTGCCAGGGCTGGGGCTGCCACCACCTCTCTGGGCAACCTGGCACAGTGGCTCAGCACCCTCAAGATGGTGAAAATAGACTAGACTACACTAGACTGGACTAGACTACACTAGGCTAGACTGGTGTATAGCAGTTAGAAAGGACATACAATAATCATCTAGTCCAACTGCCTAGGACAAGGACAGGAGGACATCATGAAGATGGGGTCAGTGAGGCAATTCCTCCCTCTGCTCATCCTGTATTGTCCTAATGGTCCTGATCCTGTCACCCCAGGGAGGGGTTTTATGGGCAAGTCTCTTGGGGAAGGATTCAGTTTGGCCCTTCAGGCTCACCCCATGGCATGACTCTAGCTCCCCAGCCTCCCCCCACCCTGTCATGCCTTATTGCCTAACTCATTTAAAGGAAATTAAAAACACAAAAGCAACCCAGGAGTTAATTGAGTCTGATAATTTTCCAAGTGCAAATGCTTCTGACACTGGGCTCTCCATCTCCTGCTGTGCAGATGCAGGATCTTGCTCACCATGTTGGGGACAGAGAACCCAACCTCTGGATGCTTCAAAGACACTTTTGGGAGAGCTCAAGCTTCATGTCGTTGTCGTGGCTAGGCTTGGCGAATGAAGCTCCAGGGAGGGCTCCATCCAGGCTCCTCCTCAGTGCCTTTTCCAAGCGCTGATAAAAAGAGGATAGCAGATAGCACCCTCGAGCCTGCACTAGGGATTTTTTTAGGTGAGACACAGCATGCACAGAGCTGGACCCACCCTTTAGTCCTAAGGTTCATCTGCCAGGGCCTAGCAAGCTTGGACGCTGGCAGCCAAGTCCTTAGGATGGAGGTTTAACCTCTTAGCTGGAAGGCCTTACAGGGCTAAACGAGCTCCATCTGCC
>VWZO01011421.1:363556-377514 GCA_013396975.1 Bucco capensis | reverse complement strand
CCTTTCTGTGTTGAGGGCTCCAGAACTGGACCCAGTATTGCAGAGGAGGTGTGAGCAGAGCAGAGTGCAGTGGCAGAATCACCTCTCTGGCTCTGCTGGCCACGCTTCTCTTGCTGCAGCCCAGGATGCCATTGTGCTTCTGGGCTGCCAGCGTGCACTGTTTGCTCATGGCCAGCTTCTCAGCCACCAGCACCCCAAGGCCTTTTCTGCAGGGCTGCTCTCCATCATCTCATCCCCAGCCTGGATTGATAGTGGGGATTGTTCTGACCCAGGGGCAGGACCCTGCACTTGGTCTTGTTGAAGCTCCTGAGGTTCCCCTGGGCCCACCTCTCCAGCTTGTCCAGGTCCTTCTGGATGAAATCTCACCCCTCCAACTTATCCCCAGCACCCCATAGCTTGGTGTCATCTGCACACTTGCTGCTGGTGCACTCAATGCTGCTAGCCATAGCGTTTATAAAACTATTAAACAGTGCAGGCCCCAGCACAGAGCCCTGAGGGACACCACTTGGCACTGATCTCCAGCTGCACTTGGAGCCATTGACCACTCCCCTCTGGATGTGACCATGCAGCCAGTTCCTTATCCACTGAACAGTCCACCCATCAAATCCATAGCTCTCTAACTTGGCCAGTAGAATGTTGTGGGGACTGTGTCAAAGGCCTTGCACAAATCCAGATTGTCACTTGTTGTGTACCTTTGAATCTGGTTGAACTCTAATGGTAGAGGATGGAGATTTGATGGATTTGCCAAATTCTGCTGGGGGTGGTTGTTTGCCTTCCTTCCACACTTTCTGGTTATCGTTTGTCAACATCTCCAAACTCCCCTGATTTATGCCCACAGGCTGGTTGTGAGCCCTTCATTAGCTTAGACAGATTTGCTTGTGTTTTAAAACTCTGATTATCATAAAGCACATATTTGTTTTCCCCCAGAAATCAGTTTGTGAGAACACAGATCCCACCAACCACTCAAAGCACAAATCCAGCTTGGATCAGAGATGATGCTTGACAACCAATCCTTCTTTAGCTGATGCAGCTCCAACTGGTGTAAAAAACTGGTGTTCTGGTCAATGACCATGAGCTAGGAGCTCAGGTAGGCAAAGAACCTTGGGGAGGTTTCAGAGCATCACCTCTGCTCCTCCATGCTCAGAGCAGCAAGGGGCTTAGAGAAATCTTCCCTGGTGATTTATCAAAGCTTCTCCCAGCTAGCAGAGATCTCTCTCCTCCCTCCCAGCTCCACCAAGGCTTCCCCTTTAAGCTATATATATATCTCCATATACTTTGAAATCTATAACCCAGATAATAATTGTTGCCTGCACATCACTCAGGGATGTCTCCTCTTCTTCCTCTGGAGGATACCTGTGGTGGCTGCTGCTGCTCTCCTTGTTGCTGAGAGGGCAAATTGGCAACTCATTAAGGTGTTAATCAACATGGAAATTGAGGATGCCTAACAAGGCTCATTCAGGGCAGGAGGGAGAATGGTGAGAGAGCACAGACCCAGGGGGCAGAATCATTAGGCATGGGTGGGTGATCATCCTGGAGCTGGCTGAGGGTGCTTGGGGGTGGGAGAAATCAGCTCCTGGAAGATGCTGGTGGGGATTTGGGTAGGCAGCAAGCTCTGTCTCCTGTGTTTGGAAGCTATTTGGCAATGCTGGAGGTGACTGTGGAAAGGCAGAGCTGCCACAAGTGCACTGCGCTGATCATTTGGGGCAAGACCATTGCCCATGTCTGACCTCTGCTTGCAGCAGAAACCACCTCCAGTCCCTGATCTAGAGGCTTCCCTCATTCATGCTTCTGCCCAGCTACTAGAGATGATCCACAGGTTCACTTTGGGATAAATGAAGTTTTTGCTCTGTAACTCAGTTTCCCCACAGCGCACAACTCTTTCAAATAGGGCCTAATAAGCCCTCTCCCAGCCATCAATAGCACCACCTTGAAGTCCATGGGCTTCACTAAACCTCCAAAAGCATTATCAAAGTTGGTCTAACCTGACTGCAAGCTGCAATTTGAATAGGACAAGAAGAAGGAGCCTCAAGTTGTGCCAGGGGAGGTTTAGGTTGGACATGAGGAACAATATCTTCCCCAAAAGGGTTATCAAGGCCTGGCCCAGGTTGCCCAGGGCAGTAGTAGAGTCACCATCCCTGGAGGGGTTGAAAAGCCATGGAGATGTGGTGCTGAGGAACATGGCTTAGTGGTGAGCTGGCAGTGCTGGCTGAGGATCTTAGAGGTCTCTTCCAACCAGAACAATTCTCTGATTCTGTGAGGATCAGAGCTATATCTGCAGGAGGATGAGGTGTCCATGGAGCACCTTGGCATCACCTTTCCATCCCAGGATAACACAGGGACTGTATGTCTGCATGGCTAGGCTTGGTGAACAAAGCTCCAGGGAGGGCTCCACCCACGCTCCTCCTCAGCGCCTTTTCCAAGCGCTGAGAAAAAGAGGATAGCAGATAGCACCCTCGAGCCTGCACTAGGGATTTTTTTAGGTGAGACACAGCATGTGCAGAGCTGGACCCACCCTTTAGCCCTAAGGTTCATCTGCCAGGGCCTAGCAAGCTTGGACACTGGCAGCCAAGTCCTTAGGATGGAGGTTTAACCTCTTAGCTGGAAGGCCTTACAGGGCTAAAGGAGCTGCATCTGCCCGGGTTTGGAATCAGAGTTGTCCTTCTCCTAGGATGACTGCCAGAAGGCTAATGAGCTCATCCTACCCATGCAAGGATTCTAGGAACATGGGTATCACTGCCCACACTTTCCCGTGGGCAATGAGTTTAATGCTCCCTGTGCTGTGGGCACAGTTATGGCACCAGGGGCCACAGGAGACCACAAGGGATTTTCAGACTGTGCCTGTTTTGCTTTCTAGGAGCAATTAAAAATGGGGAGCAGGAGGCTGGGGTGCTGGCAGCTGCTCATTTGTCAGTTCTGCCTTATTTCACCAAAGAAATTGATGATTCATCTTAGTAACAGTTCCAGTTTCATACTAGTTTGCAGATGAAGTGTGAATACAAACACCCTCTTGCCTCCTGCCAGGAGCCTTGGATCCTACAGCATCCTGCTGAGAATGTCCAGCTCCTGCCCAGCAGCCACACTGCCTGAGGCATGGGGTGATAGAGCATCCTACCCATCCTCTGGACCCAGGAACACCTATGGGGGAGAAGGAGAAGGAGAAGGAGAAGGAGAAGGAGAAGGAGAAGGAGAAGGAGAAGGAGAAGAAGAAGAAGAAGAAGAAGAAGGAGGAGTATAAGAAGGAGGAGGGGGAGAACTATAATGTTTTTACCTCTATGTCCAAAAATCTTTGTCCCTGGGTTTCTAAGCATCACCTGGCTCTCTCCTTCCAGCTCTCCTGATGTCTCCTGTAGGCTATGTTTTCCTTGCACTCCCTTTCACTTCTCCAGCAGCTTTTATCCAATAATCTCCAAAGCACTTTACAAGCAATAATTAATTAAGCTTCCCAGACTCTTTGTTCAGTTCCAGATTATGAATAAATTATCCTTTATTATTTATAAACACATGCCACATCTTTTCTTCTCTCCTGCTCTTCCCCTGAACAGTCACTTAGCTAGATTAGCACAGTTTAACTCCAATTCAGCAAGGGTCTTCTTTAACCCTTTCAGGGCTGTTCAAGAAACCTGTAGATGCTCTGCCTAGGGCCATAGTTTAGTGGAATGTTAGTGATAGGCATGGTTGGACTTGATGATCTTAGAGGTTTCTTCCAACCTTAATGATTCTATGATTTTTCAGGGGGATAATAAAGAGCTAACAGATAATAAAGTAAAAGAAGGATTACAAAGAGAGGGTGTGAGGGGCTGGCCATCCTGGTCTGCTCCTGGCTGGTGTGTTATGTATAACAGCATTGCATGTTTTTACCAAAAGAAGTCTTATTTATGCCCTTTTCCACAGCCAGCCAGAATTAGAGGGATTATTTTTCCCCTTGCTTTCATCCCTTTGCTCTAATACCTAGCTGGGAGCTTGTACCCATTCCACTTTGCCTCCTCTAAGACTCATCAAAGCTGCTTATCTGAACCAAGAGACCAGAGTCCATTTCTGCTCTGCACCCAAATCCTCTTGACTTCAGCAGCTGCCAGCTTAGCCTTCAAGCAACCCAAAAAAACCAACCCCAAATTTCCTCCCTGAAAGCAAAGCTGTTGCCATGTCAGGATTTCATTCAGCAGCTGACCCCAAGAGACAGAGGGGAAGCCAGAAGGACTTAAGAGAAATAAGTCAGTGAGATAGTTCCCCGGAGCACCATGTCCCTTTGTGCCAGGAAAGCACTGAGGGCAAAAGAGAGCATGAGGCTCATCCCAGCTCCTGTAGTGCATAAAGGGGGAAGGAGACTAGGGAAGGGCTACAACCTCCAGTGATAAAGCATGGAATGGAATCATTAGGTTTGGAAAAGACCTCTGAGCTCATCCAGTCCAAGCATCCACCCAGCACTCCCATGCTTACCACTGACCCATGGCCCAAGCACCACAGTTCCATGGTTTTTGATCACTTCCAGGGATGATGACTCTACCTCCTCCTTGGGCAGCCTGGGCCAGTGCCTGAGAACCCTCTGGGGAAGAAATTCTTCCTAATATTTTATTGGAACCTCTCATGGCACAGCTTGAACCTCTAATCCTATACTTGGAGGNCGTTCACCAAGCCTAGCCATACATACACACTTGGAGGGAGGAGAGAGGAAGGAAAAGCAGCCTGGAGAACCTTATGCACCGAACTGGCTTCCTACAAGCCTGTTGCATCCCTTCTAGGATCTCTATCTCCATGGGATGCAGGCTTAAGTTGCTGCTAGCTGAACTCCACTGCCCTGGCAGACCACAGCATCTCCAATGACAGCATTCCAATGGTCCATTCCTACTTCTTTCTTTGGTTTCAGCTGGTGGTGCTCCTCTGTCTCCTGCTGAGGTTTGAGATGCAGGTGGGAAGGGAAGCAATCTAATCTTTATCTCTCAGTGAAACCCTAAAAAATTCCTTCAGGTGATGTTAATTTGGGCTGCAGGCTGGCAGAATGAGCCCCAGGTAGGATTATAAACCTGTTTTGGTTAAAAAAACCCTACCCTGATGGAGCAACACTGAAGGCACAGAGCATCTCTGCCACCTCTTGGCATTGGGCAAAGCAAGGAAGATCTCCAAGGAAGAGCCACAGCCCCAAATTTCTGCTGGGTTTTGCATGCCTGAGTGCTTCAGAGTGACCATGAGCACTTCTGCTCTGCTTCTGCTTTGCTCTTCAAGCTTTTCAGGCAGCTCCAGGGAGCCAAGGCAGGAGCTGGGAGCATCCAGCCTGGCACAAGGATGCTGCAGCCCCTCTGCTCACCCTTGGTTCTCCTTCCTGCCTTGCAATGGTCCTGCAGCTATCCTTTCAACCTTGTGTTTGGAGAGGGAAAAGCTCACTTAGCTCTTTTCCCAGGGCATGAGAAGGGTGAAGAAACATGGGTGAGGTCAAGCCATGGAGAAGAAGAGCTGCAAAGTACAAGATGTCACACCAGAGAGAAACCTTGAGTTGAGCATCATGGGCTCAGTTAGTGATCCCTTACCTCATGTCAGCAGGATGCCAGACACTGACACTTCTTTATGCTTCTTTGGTGTTTTGGGAAGCTAAAGAGACATTATGGGGGCATGATGACATTGCATCCTATGGGGAAACTGAAGCATGGAGCAGGGATAGACTCTGCTTTTGTGTCCCTCTTTGATGGGCTTGGGAATGCCAAAGCAATGGGAATTTCAAGGCTTTGAACTGTGATGGCACTGTGGTTGTATCTCCTGATGATGGGTTTGCTGATCTGAGCCTGAATCCCATGGCCTTCCCTGGGAAAAGACAAACTTCCCCGGGCAAGCATTGCTGCCTCCATTTTCCCTATCTATACAATGAGGAGGAAACTGTTCATCCTTGGCCAAGCACCCTGAGCTCCTTCAGAGGACAAGGATAACCACTTTCTCCTTTCTAATTAAACCTTCCCCCCTTGGGGCTGCCAGGAGGATACTCCTGAGGGTGGTATCCCTCTCAGCTGAGCAAGAAGAGGATGTTTGGGAAGGATGCTGAGAGAGAAGCCAAGTGCTGGCTGTCACTTCTCCCTGCTTTGATTGCCTTTATTCTTTTGTTTTATTTGGGTATAATTAACAGCTTTGCCTAATACAGTATTAATTCATTGTGTCATTGCATTAATTAGCATTAAAGAGGTCCTTATATCACTGTCTGGAGCTGCAAGGAGACCAAATCCAGCAGCAAAGTCAGAGCAACTTTGTCTTATTCCCTATCAGAGGTGGAAAAAGACAACCCTAAACATTGGGATGAGGCTTTCCCCCCCCCCCAAAAAAAAAGCCATTTCCCAGCAGTTTTCCAATGGATATTCACAGACAGGGAAAAAATAGCTCTGGGAGATGCTTTACTTTCTCTTCAGCAAGGTTTTTCTTCCCTTTAAGTGATTAAAGGCATGGAATCCCTGCTGTTGTTAGCAGGATGTTACCTAAACCCGCCAAAGCTGTAAATCCACTTAAGGCTCTCCAGAACTGCCTCGGGGGCTGGAGCAGAGGTAAGATCTTTAGCAAGATCAACCCTTTCTTGGCAGCAGAACTATTGTCACAAGGACACTTTTGTCCTGGGTGATGCCCTGAAAGGAGCTGCTTTGACTTTGGGGTGAGTGTTTCCTCCTGGGTGCCTGCCAAGCTGCAGAATGTCCCCAAAATGGGTTAAGAGAAGGGCTAAGCTGGAGCTTGGAGGGTGGGAAGGCCTGGGGTGATGGCTGGGCTTCATCAGTGCTTGTGAAATCTAGGGTGACAGAAGTGATGGCAAATGATGCTGGTGGAAAAGCAGTGGGAAAAGACCCTTTTAATCCACCAGGAACATCTAAAATGGGTCAGATGAACCAGGCTCTCTAATTTTCCACAAAAAAAACCCCTAGTTTCACAGAATCATAGAACTGTTTTGGTTAGAAGAGACCTTTAAGATCATCAAGTCCAACCGTTAACCACCACTGCCAGGTCACAACTAAGCCATGTCCCTTAGCAGCACATCTGCATGGCTTTGAAACTCCTGCAGGGATGGGGACTCCAGCACTGCCCTGGGCAGCCTGGGCCAGGCCTGGACAACCTTTGTGGAGAAGACATCTTTCCTAGACTAGACTTGTGCTCTAGATCCTTTTCCCAGCTTCCTTGCCCTTCTCTGCACACACTCCAGCACCTCAATGTCCTTCCTAGAGTGGGAGGCCCAAAACTGAGCCCAGGATTGGAGCTGTGGGCTCCCCAGTGCCCAGTGCAGGAGGACAATCCCTGCCCTAGTGCTGCTGCCACACTAGTGCTGATCCAAAAGGAGAAAGAAGCTGAGTCCCATCCCTGAATGATTTTTTGAAGGATATTGGGGAACTCCAAACAGAGACACAAAAATGACTGGAGAGGCACAGAGGAAATTGTTCTTCACCACAGGAGATGCTTGCTGAGCTCTGAGGTCACAACTTTGGGGTGAAACAATTCCAAGCACTAAAATTCCTCCAAGTCCTCTTCCCTCTTGCCTGTGAGAGCAACTAACTGACTAACTAACTCTGGCCTAGCTTCTGCTGTGATTGCCTGAGCAGACACTGGGCCTCTGAAGGGAATGAGATCAATGGGAGGCTGAGGCATCTCTCAGGTCTATTGACAGCCCTGGCTCCTGCTTTTTTTTTTTTCTCCCCTTGAACTAGCAGAATAAAAACTAAAAGCTGTGTTAGTTTTTTTTAATTAAGACTCTGGCATTATCAGGCTTTCCAAGGCAGAGCCAATGCACAGATGAATTACCATTTAATTAAGCTTTCCAAGAAACTTTTGAAGACTGCAGATTAAATGTGGGCTCTGAGTTTTTGGCTGGGTTTGTTGTTTTGTGTTGGGTGTTTTTTTTTTTCCTTTCAGGAGAAGTTGGTATTGTTTTCCCTGAGCTTGATAAACAGTCATGACAATAGAAATCATTATCTGGATGATATAAGTTGCTGATTTGCTGTCTGTGGAGCATCCTGCATGTATAGATGTGTCTACATGGAGTGAAATCTGTGGTTTTATGGCTCAGATGTGCTCTTATTGCCCAAGTCTCAACTGGTAGTCCAGAAAAAGTCAAGGAATCAAATACTCCTAAAAAATAAAAGGAGGATTTGGGAATACAACTAATAATCCTGCATATTTCTTGCATTGAACCCCTACAGGTAATTCCTGAGGTGGGTTTTCCACTGCCAGGTTTTTCCCTGCTGCTGTTTTCCAGTGGCTTTGCTCTGAAGATGTGTGCTTCAGTGCCAGTCTTGGAGAGCTTTATTTATTTGCTTAGGCCCAGTGGGAAAAAGACTTTTAAATCTCATTATTGGCCAAGGGCAAGAGGATCTGAGTGTGTGCAGGAGCAGAGAGAGGACACATGGTAAGGAGACAGCCCCAAGGCTTGAGGGAGGGGATGGAAATTTCCCCAGGGTGGTCCATGTGCCAAGTGCTCCTTCTTGCCCTCAGCAGCTAGAGTCCTCTATCAGCCCTGAGCAGTGATCACAGAATCATTAAGGTTGGAAGAGACCTCTAAGGTCATCAGGTGCAACCATCAGCCTATGACTTCCATTCCACTAACCCATGGCCCTGAGGAGAGCATCTGTGTGATTCTTAACCCCCTCCAGGGATGGTGACTCCAGCAACTCCCTGGGCAGCCTGGGCCAAGAATTAACAACCCTGTCAGTAAAGAAATTCCTCCTTATATCCAATCTAAACCTCCCCTGCTGCAACTTGAGGCCATGATCTTCAGTTCAGAGCTGAGGAGCTGATGCAACACAAGAATGTGTCTTGGGGTGGATCACAGGGCTTGGTAACATTTCTGCTGCCTCATGGGCACCAAACCACTATCAGAAAGCCAAGTCCTTGTGTTGTGTCAAATTCAACCTGATCTGGTTGACATCTTCAGATGTCCCTGCTGACTGCAGGGGGTTGGACTAGGTGACCTTGAAAGGTGTCTTCCAACCCAAACCAGGCTGTAATGTGGGAAGCACAAATGCATCTGTGGAGCACAACTGAAGGCAACGTGCTTGGACACTTGTGTCACCTCACCACGACCTTCAGCACCAGCCTGGGGTTTGGAAGGATGGGGAGGAGGTGTTGAAAGGTTTTTGGTGATGGTTAGGATGTTGTTTAAAAAGCCACAAGTCCTGGGTTTGCAAACAGCCACTCTTCAAGGTGTCCATCCTGACTTGCCCACCACTACTACTCAAAGCACAGGCAGAGCCTGGCAGCATCACCACTGCCTGTGCTCACCTCACATCAGATGAGATGGTCCAATTGCTTCATCTCATAAAAGCTGCCTTGTAGCAGGGCCTGAATCCTGCAAGTGAACCACCCAAAGCTACCCTGAGGGACAGGATGGTTCACACCATGGAGTTGTAGGGTCAGGACATCAGCTCAGATCCTCCCCAGCAGCAGAGATCACTCTGGCCAAGGCAAAAGTTCAGGAGATTTTGGAGGTGCATGGTTTGGGGACATCCATGGGCATATCTCAACATGCCTCCACAGCAGGGAAAGACCTGCAGGAGGTTTGTGAGCATGACCAGGCAGAAATAAATGCTTGGACACCTGCTAGGGAGAGAGAAAAACACTGAAATCATAGAATCATGGAATCATAGAATGGGCAAGTTGGAAGGGACCCTAAAGATCATCTAGTTCCAACCTCCCCACGCTGAGCAGGGATGCCAATCACTAGCTCAGCTCACCCAGGGCTGCATCCAGCCTCCCCTTGAACACTGCCAGGGATGGAGCAGCCACAACCTCTCTGGGCAACCTGTGCCAGTGCCTAACCACTCTCTGGGGAAAGAACTTCCTTCTAATCTCCAATCTAAATTTCCCCTCCTTCAGCTTATAACCTTTAAATGGGATGAGACTGTAAAGAGTGAGACTTAAGCACTAAGATGTGCACTAAAATATGAACTCATTTGCACTCTTGCCCCATCCAAAGCCACCAGTGCCTACCAGCAGCATCTTCCCTGCCTGCTCTGCCCCTTGTTTGGACAGTTTGGGGATTTCTAGCTCAGCAGAGCATGAGAAAGCTCAGCCTGGCAGCTCCTTGGTCATCAGCAGGGTATAAAAGCAGGGGCTGGAGGGAAGCAGAGAGCTTGCAAAGTGCTCCTCAGCTGTCTTCAACTCACTGTGTGCCCCATGGCTCCATCTGTTTGATTTCCAGCATCTCCATGAGCTTTGAGTCCCCAGGAGCAAAAGGAACCCAGTCCTGACTCACCTACACAAGTGTAAGGGATTTTAGGAACCTAAGCCCTAAAGTGGATTCCACCCCCCACCCCACCCCCCAAAACCGAGTGAGTTTGCCCACCCAATGCAAGCTAGAGCCTCTGCCCGGAGCTGGCCCCAACGCTGCGGCTCCAGTGCCATCTCACGGGGATGCTGAGGAGCTGCAGCACTGCACGGGGACACAGCGACGGAGAGATGGGTAAAGGGAGGGAGGGAGGGAGGGAGAGAGAGAGAGGGAGGGAGGGATGTTTGATGTTTTCAGGCTTCATCCAGACCCTTTAGCAGCAAAAGTGCCTGTCTGGAGCAAAACAGGTGTGGAGAAAACCTCTACTTGACAAGAGGTAGCACCACGGAAGGAGCATGCAGTCACACCAGGGCTTTCTGCCCCCAGAGGAAAGGAAAACCCATTAAAAATTGCAGTTCTCATGGAAAGGGCTGATTTTCACCAAGATTTGGTGGAGCCTGGAAGGGCTGGAAGCAGTCTGCCAGTGCATTACCTCCTCCTGCTGCCTCTGGGATCATCCACACGTTGCATCTGCTGAAGCAGCATGCCCAGGCTCGAGTTTGCTTCCCAGGAAGAAGTTCTTATGGGGCAAGGTGGGGGGAAAAAAAAAAAGGATCTTTTGTTAAAAAACATCCAGCAAAACTCTTGTAATGCTTTTCTTTGCCAGGCTGGTGTCTGTGCTTGCAGCTGAGTCTCTCGGGCTGTGCAGCAGACCTGGAGATGGCAGTGCAAGCCTTCAGATGAAGAATTGCCATCCCTAGCCCTCTCAGGAGATGTCTGGAGCAAGCCTCGATGGACAAAACCTTTTTTCCTCCTTCTTTATCTCTTCCCATCCTCTGTGGCTCTAGAAATGAAAACTGCACCGGGTTGTGTGCCTGAAAATGATGGATCAGGTTTAGGGAGATGAGCTGAGGGAGCTGGGGTTGGTTAGTCTGGAGAAGAGGAGGCTCAGGGGAGACCTTCTTGCTTTCTCCAACAAGAAGCAAGGTAGAAGTTGGTCCCTTTTCCCAAGGATGTCTGATGCTGGTTTATGCACCCACAGCCTGTCTGCAGCTCCTGCCAGGACTGACACTTGCTGGAACCTCTTTTCCTTCCCCAGGTGAAAGTATGACAATATGGGAATGTTCAGCTGCTTTTTATCTCCAGGATATGAGGTCGTGCTGCTGCCTTTTGCTCAGCCCCAGCTGGAGCTGCCTGGGGACACTCATCCCTGAAGGTCCTTGAGGGTGGAGGCCTTGACCTCCTGCCAAGCAATGCACTATTTATCCCCCACAGTGCTTCTCTAAAGAGATGCAGGGACAGTGAGAACAGCCCCAGCTCTGAGGTCAGCCCACCAAGGACAAGATTAATGGCAGTCCTGATGCTAGGCCTCCAGATGCCCTCAGTTTCTCCTTCCTTTCCTGACAGCATGGTCCATGAGAGCCTGAGAGTAGGCAGTGAGGTCTTCCTGAAGAGGATCACCTTTCAGTTTGGATCATTTGCTGCCAAGGGTTATGTTTTATCTTCTGATAGCTGGGATGTTTGGAGACAGCAAGATAACTCCTGCCCCTTGGTGTAGACCTGAGAAAGTCACCACCAGCATCAGGCTTTAGAGCCAGCCAAGGAAACTGAACTGAAGAGTGAAGTAAAGGACAATGAAATACTTTTTCTCCAGTATCTGGTTGGGCTTATTCTTGGAGCTTGTTTTGGAAGCACAAAGCAGCAGCTAGTGGAGTAGCCAAGAGGGAAAGGTGGCATCTTGCTCTCTCTGAAAGCATATGACCCCATCCAGTGGACCATGCTATTGGATGGAGGTCCAAGCCCATCAGTCAAGTTGTTGCTTTTGGACCATCTAGTTGCCATCAGCCTCTCCAAGGAGCTGAAGTGGCAGCAGCTGCTGGCTGGAGGCTAGGTGAACAGTTCTACAGGAGCAAAAGAAGAGGGCATGGACCTAGCTTCAGCTCCTGGTCCTCAGTTTGGGATAAAGCCTGCTCCTCTGCAACTTCAGATTGGAAGAAGAAGATCTTGGTAAAAGATTTGGGATATAGCCAGCTCCTGGTGCTTGATTTGGGATGAAGCAGCTCCTGGTGTCTGGTTTGGGATGAAGAAGCTCTTGATATATGGTTTGGGATGAAGCCAATTCCTGATGCTTGATTTGGAATGAACCCAGCTCCTGGTGCTTGATTTGGGATGAAGCAGCTCCTGGTATATGGTTTAGTATGAAGCCAACTCCTGGCACATGGCTTGGGATGAAGCTGGTGAGCTGGTGAGCAACCAGTACCATGAGTAAAGTGTGCTGGTTTGCACTGGGAAATGAAAGCTCAGGTCTTGCAGGCAGCTGGCCCTGAACAGCTGGAGAACCTCTCACCTGCACCATGCCTTCCTCAGAAAGGGATCTGAAAGCCATGTGAGAGCCCAGGAGAAAGCCCAAGAAGTCCCTCCTGTAGCACTTTCTGTTCTCTGCTTTGACAGCAGAGGGTTCTACCTTGCCCTGTGAAACCCCTGAGGGGAGCAATACTCAGCACCAGCCTCAAGCTCCCCAGCCCTTGCTCTGGGAGTTGTCATCTCACATGTGAGGCAAGCAATCTCCTGGAATCCAAGACAAGAAGTGAGATGTGGGCAGAGGAGTGCTTCTCTCTGTCATGTTCAGCTGCTGCAGCTTGGAAATGACACACACACAGTTCTTTTTTCTGGCAAAACCACCACAAAAATACCATTAGGAAATAAGATCTTGAGTGTGGCCCTGTTTAGTCCAGCAGATAAGCCTGGTCTAAGCCAAAGGCAGCTCTTGCCAGCCTCTACTGGGGGAGCAGTGAGGAGCTCAGGGACACAACTGGTCCCAACTCACTCATGGTCTGAATCTGGTTCAGCCAGAGAAGGTCAGAGCAGGGAGTTCATTGGGGAGAGCAACTCTGCTTTCAATTAACTCCTTCCTTTAATGCAAATTAAGTTCCCTTTATCCAAAATATAATTTAGATGAAGTTCCTTTACAGAAAAGATTTAATTCTTCATGCATGCTTTTTATCCCTTCAAATCTGAATATTCCCTAGCCCTTAAGTCACAAATATGTCCAAAGACTGTTCCTTGTGGAGATGCTCCCAGCTAGCTCCATTCCTGCAGGGTCACTCTGTGTTACAGAACTGCAGCTCCGAGTGACACAAGCTCAAGAGGATGAGAAACTCCTTCTGGCAGAAATACACATTTCATGAATGAAAGGATTTGGCTTCTACTAAACCAGGAGAAATCCCCTGGCTTCAGTTGCCAAATGCCTCTTGCAGCTCCCATGCCTCTGGTATTCTCAATGGGAAAGACCTGTCAAAACTCAATGTGCAATGATCTTCCCACCCAGGGGAAGGAAGACCTTTGGACACTGCTGCAGTGCCAAGGGAGGTTTTAATCCTGATTTTACCTGGTTTGGGATCAATCTTCCCTTTTGGGCAGTTACACCCAGGTCTCTTTCCATTCCTGTTATCCCAACATCCCTGCACATCTCCTCCATGCCCAGGAGCTAAACCACAGAATCACAGAACATCCTGTTAGTGATAGATGTGTTGGACTTGATGATCTTAGAGGTCTCTTCCAACCTGAATGATTCTGTGAGTTGAAGGGATCCACAAGGATCATCCACTCCAACTCGTGATAGAACAGCTTGTTCTTGCCACCATCTCCAAGCATTTGGGGGAAAGGAGTCAACATGGATTCCATAAGGGGAAGTCCTGCTTGACTAATCTGATAGCCTTTTATGATGGCATAACTAGGTGTA
>VWZO01011421.1:345188-358983 GCA_013396975.1 Bucco capensis | reverse complement strand
CACAGTATTCCAGATGAAGGCAGAGGGGAGGATGAAAGGCTCTTTCCAATCATCAGCTTGAAAAGTCACTTATTTCCAGCAAAATGCCAAAGGGCAGGGTGAAAAGGGATGGGTCCAGCTCCTCCTGTGTCCTTCTTCCCATTAGAGACTCACAGAATGATTGTGGTTGGGAGAGCCCCCTGAGCTCATGGTGTCCAACCGTCCACCCAACACTGCCATGCTCACCTCTGAACCATGGCCCCAAGCACCACTTCTGCATGGCTTTTCAATACCTCCAAGGATGGTGACTCCACCACCTCCCTGGGCAGCCTGGGCCAATGCCTGAGAACCCTCTGGGGAAGAAATCATAATTGGAAATTGGGATGCTGGGTGCCCAAAGTGGAGAGGATTAGCTCTTGGCTGCTCAACCCATCCTCCCTTTGGCTGGAGCATGGCTAATTCTCTATCCCTCCTTCCTCAGCCAGCATCTCCAAGGGCTTGGACTAGATGAGAGGGGTTGGACTAGATGACCTTTAAAGGTCCTTTCCAACCCAAACTGCTCTATGATCCTGATCTGACCAAGGATTTTTCCTGGCAGCCTTAGGAAAATCATAAAAAAGCTTTTGGACCATGATGAAAATGTTGATTTTTTTTTCCAGCAGGATGACTCTTTCCTGCTCTGAAAATGCCCAGCAAAGGGTGTTCCATGTCAGCATCCAGAGCTGCTTCTACCTGCCTGCTGAATCATTGATGTGACAAATCTTGTGGCATTATTTCAAAGAGATTATTCCCCAGTTTTCTCCCCTCCAGTCTGTGTCTTTGCCGCTGAAATGAGCAGGAACCACTGGGAAAAGATTGTCAGGCTGCAAATGGAGAAAGAAATGTTCCTTCATAAAGAAATGTGGAAACCCTTGAGAAGGAAAGGCTGAAGATGCTGAAGGCATCAGCACAGCCTGGCCCTTGCTAAAGGCCTTTGGCTATTAAGTGTAGCAATTCTTGGGATTATTTTAGGCTTTTATCCCCCCAAAGTGATATTTTTCTCTTTCAAAGCTCATTTCTGTCTTTAGTGCTTAGTAAATGTATCTCACAGCTTTGCCTCCAGGCATGGGGATGTCCTCACCTCCTGTTCTGTTTGATCACTGTAACTACCAACCCTTGAAATGCTACATGTAAAGAGCTCTGGAAATCAGATTTGGTATCTCCCCAACCCCTCTCAAACAGCATCACAATATCTTGATTTATTGGTGGTGCCTTTTAATTCCAGAGATTCTGGATCCACCTTTCCTCATGAATATTTTACTGGAATTTTTATTGCAGATGTCAAAAAGCTCAAGGAGAGATGGAAAGTGATTAAACACACTGGAAATGAAAGAGAAAAGGTAAGGAGAGAAAAAACCTACATGGAGAAAATAAAAAGGAAAGTAATGTAAGGAAAGCTCCTGGGGCATGGATGTGCAGGGCAGGAAGCAAAGAGCAATGGTGTTCAATGTGACTGCTCTGAAGGGATAAACTCCTGTCACTTGGGAGGGTTGGGGAGCTGAGTTATGGCAGCAAATCAGTCCCCAGGGAAGGCTGGTAGGACACATGTGGGGTCTGAGATGGCTGCAAGAAGAAGAGTGTGACCAGCAGGTCAAGGGAGGTTCTCCACCACCTCTTCTGTACCCTAGTCAGGCCACAGCTGGAGTCCTGGGTCCAGTTCTGGCCTCCCCAGGTCAAGATACACAAGGAACTACTGGAGAGAGCCCAGCAGAGGTTACCAAGATGCTGAGGGCACTGGAGCATCTGTGGCAGGAGGAAAGGCTCAGAGCCCTGGGGCTGCTGAGCCTGGAGCAGAGCAGAGCCAGAGGGGAGCTGCTCCATGCTGAGCAAGAGCTCAAGGGTGCAGGGGGCAAGAGGCTGGGGCCACACTCTGCTCAGTGGTGCCCAGGGCCAGGCCAAGGGGCAATGGGCACAAACTGGAACCCAGCAGGTTCCATCTGAGCAGGAGGAGAAAGTTGCTTGCTGTGAGGGTGCAGAGCTCTGGCCCAGGCTGCCCAGAGAGCTTGTGGAGTGTCCTTGTGTGGAGAGATTGCAAGGGCAGCTGGAGGTGATGCTGGGCAAGCTGCTGTGGGTGAGCCTGCTGGAGCAGGAAGGATGAACTAGATCACCCCTTCCAACCCCCACCATGCTGGCATTCTGAAAGCTACTTGGTGGGCAAAAATGACCCAAAAGGCAGAGGTGTGCTGCCCGTGGTTCACTGCCTGTGAGACTGGAGCTCATTCACAAAGACTTCTCTTCACTATTTAAGCTTGACAAGCAGCACTCAAACTTCAGCTCTGCCTGATTCAGAGGAATCCTTATTTCCTGTTCCTCCTTATTTCCAGGGCTTACTCCAAACTGCTCAATGTTTCAGGGAAAACAACTTCTCTGCCTCTTCAGGTGAAGCTGCTTTGTTTCGCATCCAATAAATATTCATCAGCCAAGAAAGAAGAACGGGCAAGAAGGAAAGGCTGAGGCTGCAGCAGGCANAGTTCTGGCCTCCCCAGGTCAAGACACACAAGCAACTACTGGAGAGAGCCCAGCAGAGGACCTTTGACCTGCTGCTCCAGTACTGACCACTGGGTAAAAAGTCATAGAATCACAGACTGGTTTGGGTTGGAAGGGACCTTTCAAAGTCATCTAGACCAACCCCCCTGCAGTCAGCAGGGACATCTCCATCAGAGACCAAACAGCCTGACCTGGAATGGCTCGAGGAACGGGACATCTACCAGCTCTCTGGACAACCTAGGCCAGTGTCTCACCACACTCAGTGTGAAAGATTTCTTCCTTATCCAGTCTGGATCTCCCTGTCTGCTCCCAACAGCTTGCAAACCCTCATGTAACAGCTCTGCTCCTCCATTCCCCTGCAGGACTCTGCTTCCTTCTGGATTCTACAAGGCTAAAATAACTCCATGTCCCTCAGCTCACAACAATCTGAGCTGTGGAATTACCTTTACCCCTTTTCCCCCACCTCAATCACAAGGTCTTGAGAGTCTGTCCTCTTCCAAGGTGATGATCTTCTGGCAGTTTTACAGCCTAGAAGGACAGGGAGAGAATGTATCTGGGGAGAAAGTGTCATGTCTAATGAAGCCTCATTGATCCAGTGGAGAGCCAAAATGTTTTGCAGGTGCTTGTTGCAGAGAAGAGGACAGATAATGAATAAAACATGTTTGGACGTCAGTCTCCAGTCAATGTGACCAACTCCAACCTTACAGCTGGGGGGGAATGATATGAAATATGAGTTAGAGCTCATCTGAAAAGCTCCTAAGTAATCCAAGCTGTTGTGCTGTGTAGTCTTGCTGCAACAGGCCATGGGTTGAGCCAGGTTTAGAAGGGGCTGGGGAAATAGAGAGGGGGCTGGAGTTATCTTTAAGAAGACAGCAGGATGTGACCTCTGACTGCTGATGATATAATTCTGTGCATTAAAGGGAGGGTTGTCTTCATCCCTTTGCTCCAAGGCTGAGCTGAGCCTGTTGTTCTCCAGCCCAAAGGAGAAGCCAAAAGGCAACAAAAAAACCCAAAACATTTTAGATGCCAAAGCTTATTACACAAAAGTGCACATGCTTAAGAGCCTCCAGAGCCCTTCAGGATTATTCGTGGTCTGAGGTCGGTGGTTGTGATGAGCAGCCAACAAATAAAGGATCACTTGAGGAGTGATTCTCTGGTATTTATATATTTATATTATCTGATATATATTCCTGCATGGGTCCCCTGGCTCCTCACTGGTGTCTCAAGCTTGGACTCTTCTCCCTTTTGGAGAATGAAGACATGATTTCCTATAGGAAGTTCACTTTTTTCCTAACAGTGCTCACTGAAAGGTCTGAGGACTAAAAGCTGAACTGACTCCACATGGAGGAATGACCTGGGAATGAGCCAGGCCAGTGGCTTTGGTTCACTGGGGCTGTCTGCTCCCTGCCCCACTGAGCTGCCCTGGCTTCACTCCAGCCCAAGGAGGTACAGAAATAGCTGCAAGTTTGTTCTCTGAACACCCTTGTTAATCAATTAATTCTTTCCTGATCCTTTTCCACTATGCCTTGCACTTCCTTTTACATCATTGCTTTTAACTAGGGAGCCAAGTCTTCCCCTGGAATCCACCTACGCTTGGGCTAAATGAAGGGAAGCAAGGGCTAGCTACGTGCTCCAGGGCAGAGCTGAGCTCAGCTCCTGGAGCTCCTCCTCTCTCCTTGGCTTTTCTTTGCCTTCCACAATCTCTTTCTCTCCCTTTTTGAACCTGACCCCATCTGTACACATTGTCTGAAAGCATGGTATGTGCTCTAGGAAATGAGAAATAGCCTAAAATAGAAGTGCGGGGGAAAGTGCTGACTTTGTACCACAAGGGATTGTGTCTCCAGCTGGTTCCAAACAACTGGCTCATTTATCTTCCCATTAATTAGAGGGTTTTTGCTAGTCTATATTCAAGAGGATCTCCCCAGTTCTGAGCTGTGCAGCTGAGATCTCACCAGGAACCCCAGAGCTCCCTATCTCAGCTCAGCACACCAGCAGCTGCCATCCAGAGACCCAAGCCTACAGCTCCAGGAGAAAATAACACCAACATCACCAAAAAGCATCACATTCCCAGGTCCTAGCTTGCAAAATCCTGCCAGTCTGGGAATGGAAAATACAATGTGTTGCTTTATGAACATCCTGAAATGAACCCTGGCTTTCTGCTTTTAACCTTTGCTCTCTGGCAGCTGTATTGCTCGTGGGATGCTCCCTCTGCTCCTCAGCCTTCTGCACCTTGTTGATCATCTTATGTTTTTAATGGTTCATGTTACCATCTCCTGGGAGGCAGCTCAGAGCCTTTCAGCCCTCCAGGAGCTCACCACTGACCTCAGGTATTGCTTTATACAAGCTCAGGTCTCTACTCCAACCTCTTACCCCTTCATTTCTGTCTGCAGCTTCTCTGAGTTCTTTAACCCAGATGTCTTTGCCCTGTCAAAAACATTAACTATCATAACTCCTAAAGGCAGCTGCTTGGATTTGGACTTGTTCCTCTTTTCAAGAGGAAAGGATGAAAGAGTGCACAGGCTTTCAAAACCACCCTGATTTGCCAAAAATACTTCAGCACCAAGCACATGCTTTGCACAGGAGGTCACTATCTGCCAGGAAATCATTCTGACAAGTGTTTTTTGTTTAAAATCCCAAGAAAATTGTCATTCTTCCTATCACAGAGCATGGTAACTCCTGTCCTGAGGTCAGATGCATGTTAAACTGAATGCAGAGATAGTTATGTAAAGCCAAAACCTATCCTTTGAAATCTGTAAGCCACTAGAAAGAGGAGAGACATGATGAGAGCAGAGCCCACAGTGATGCTCAGGATGCTCTGCAAGGTTGTCAGGGGAAAAGGCAGGACAGCAGGAATTTACCTGCACAGGGAGATTTTTGGCACCATAGAATCCTTTGGTTGGAAGACACCTTCAAATTCATTAAGTCCAATTGTTAACCAGCACTGCCAGGTCACCACAAAACCATGGCCCTCAGCACCACATCTCCAGAGCTTGGAAACCCCTCCAGGGATGGTGACTCCAGCACCTCCCTGGGCAGCCTGGGCCAAGAATTAACCCTTTCAGTAAAGAAAATCTTCCTTATATCTAATCTAAACCTCCCCTGGTGCAACCTGAGGCCATTTCCTCTCATCCTGTTGCTTGTTCCTTGGAAGAAGAAACCAACCCCCACCTTGCTCCAACCTCCTGTCAGGAGTGTAGAAAGTTGACTTGGTTTGGTTCTCAGGAGGCAGCTTTGATTGCCAGGTTTTTTCAGATCTACATTTGCTTCACCACTGCACCATTACAGGCAGGTATCCATCCATCCATCCACCCATCCATCCATCCATCCATCCACCCATCCATCCCTCCATCCATCCATCCATCCCTCCATCTGCCACGAATTGAGACTATCGACTTACTTGCACACATTGCATTCATTTTACTCTCATCTGCAGATGCAATGACAATATCATCCATGTAATGATATATCAATCCCGCTGGATATTGTCTTCTTACCGGGGACATGACGGTAGCAACAAACCACTGACATACTGTTCAGCTATTTTTCATACCCTGTGGTAGGACCATCCAATGAAATCTTTGACATGGTTGAGACATGTTTAGAGCAGGGATCGAGAAGGCAAAACGTGGAGCATCATCAGGGTGCAAGGGAATACTGAAAAAACAATCTTTTAAATCAATCACAGTAATAAACTAATTCCTCAGAAAGGTGAATGGTGGTTGCTGCTGCTAGTGCAGAGCGAGTGGCTTGCTGGGGAGCCAAAGAAGCGGCTGGCTGGAAAGACAGGGGTGGTGGGGGTGCCGACGGGGTGCATGCAGGGGCCCCTTCCTCCTTTTTTAATGCTTCAAAGACAGTGTGCCAGGATGTCAGAAATTCGGCAGCTGTTCGATCCCCCATAGTTGCTGCATTCCAAAGCTTCACTCCTGCCTCATCCCAAACAGTCAATTCAAAAATTGTCAAGGTAGTTACACTTCTTTCGCAACCCACTTCAAGAGCCTTTTTAAGTCTGAGGGGTCCATAGTTTTCCCCTGTTTTTCAAGTGTTTTTCCCATAACAGTATAGACAGTTTTTTCTTCCTTAGTTTCGTCCCCGTAGTCACTGCTTCCTTTCAACAGCCTAAAAGCTCCCCGTAGCTCACCTCTTGTCCAGCAGGAGATGATTATGTTCTGCTTCCTTTCAGCAGCCTAATTTTCGCTACGGAGCTTCGTGACTGGAGACAGCTTCTTCACTGAGCTGTTTTCTCCTGTAAGAGATTCCTCACTATGAGTGTCCCTGTTCGGGCACCATTTGCTGCCAATTGAGACTATCAACTACTTGTCAGATTGGGGCAGGAAGTTTATTGTTCCTGTAACAGTCAGGTATCAGACTCTGGAGTGAGATCTGAGGGTAGGTTCTAAAGTCTCAGGTTTAAGTTTCAGTGTTTTTTACAGAAGGGTAAAACATCTCTTATATACCATTTCTTACAAGCCTGAGATTTTCCACTGGGTTACATCAGCTATTTACCATACAGAGATGAACATTATTGCTAGACAGGATTACAGAGATAATGTCATGTGCATATGCAAGGTATCTTTTGTGTATCTTGAATTGTCCTTTTGCTGCACTTCTATAGATTGTCTGTCTCACACATCCCAAGGTTTCTTTCCAAGTAATTCCACGATATCCTGCTTCACTGTTACATATTCATTTTGGCTAGTTTCATCTGTTTTGCTCTCTACATCCATCCATCCATCCCTCCCTCGCTTCCTGCATCCCTCCCTCTTTTCCTCCCTCCCTCCATCCCTCCATCCATCCACTCATCCCAAAGCCTTTTTGGTGTCTCAGGTCTTCAAAAAACTGGTCCATATTGTAAGGATGGTGGGAAGCAGTATCTCTCTTCAGGCACAATTACAACTGCTCAGCTGCAAATCCCAAATGCACACAGGGAAAGCCTTTTCCCAACATCCCTCCATGTGCTCTGTGAGGTCCCCAAACCCTGGCTGAAAGTTAATTCAGTGGTGGCTTAAAGAAGCTGAAGAGCCATGAGCCACCTGACTT
This sequence comes from Bucco capensis, assembly GCA_013396975.1. NCBI lineage: Eukaryota > Metazoa > Chordata > Aves > Piciformes > Bucconidae > Bucco > Bucco capensis. Next base: position 351,441 of record VWZO01011421.1, on the reverse strand, counting down.
CTTCTTCCCCTCCTTGTGCGTCCTCCGTGACACATCCAAACCTCCAGTTCTGCTGAAATGGGATAATGCCATCCTTTGGGTCACACCAGGGAAGGGAAGAGATGGCTGTGAAGCAAGAGAGGACTTCTCCTTTTGTGCTTTATTGCTATTTTCTGCCCTTGCTGTCTGTTGCCTGGCTGTTTTTCCTTTGATTTTATGGATGAAAATGGTGCTTCTTTCCATCAGCTATGGCCCAAACACCTGGGGAGGTTTCTTTGCTCAAGGAGCTGATATCTCTGGGGGTAAATGGAGAAGTCTCTGTGTTGTTCCAAAGCTTGCCAATTTCTGTCCATCTTTTTGCTTCCTTGTTATTTTTCTCTGTGGATTCTGTCACTCAGAGAGTTCACATTGTTCTTCCATCTCTGGCCATGGCTGTAGTCCAGGAGTTGCAAACATCTTCTTTTCAAGCATTTTAGGAGATTCAACCTTTTCTTCCTCTCCTAAACTCTATGGGGAGTCGATAGAGAATCCACTGGGAACAACACCCTTGGTGGGGAAGGAGAAGCTTCCCAGGCTCCTGGACTGGATAACTTTTGAGGGACTCTTTTGAGATCTCCACACCAAAGTGACTTTGCTCAGTCCTTCCAGGAAACAAACATCACCAGACAGAGCCTTGATGCACTGAGCCCTTCCTGCTGCCCTCCAGCAGCCTGCTCTTGATTTCCAGGGGGTATTTTCCGTCAGAGAAACAAGAAAAATCAGAGAGATCCTGCAGGTGTGGCCAAAAATCTCCACTGATGACAAGGTGAGCTGGTATTTCTGAATGCTGGGGAACGAGGAGAGAGCAGACTCTTCCTTTCCTCCCTGACATGCCAAGTCCTGCAGCAGCTGCTGAGGGTCCAGGGGAGAAGGTGGTCAAGGACAGGAATGAAATGATTGCGAAGGAGTGAGGAAGGTGCTGAGAGATAACAATAAAGACAAAGCAAGTTAGAAATGAGTCAGGGCAAGCAGTAGTTTTTCTGCCTGGTAACAAATGTGTCTGGGCTGCTTCCCCCATGAGCTCAGCCAGCAGGGCCAGCAGGCTGTGCACCAAGAGGTGGCGCTGGCAGCCTGTTCTCCAGCAGCACTCGGCTGAGCAGAGCAGGCACAGCCCCGGCGCAGACGTGGCTTTATCTCTTATCTCCTCTGGCCTAGGCGTTCTCAGGCACTTCTCTGTGTCTGCCCTGCACAGAGTCCCTGAGGAGACAGGGGAGCTACTGGGGTTGGGAGCAGCACAGGGGACTCGTCTCCCAACTCTGAAGGCCACAGTCAGAGGCAGCTCTAATGAAATCAAATGGAGGGAACAATCTTCTTCTGGTAAAGCAAACATGATGACTCTGCTGAAGGGAGGTTCTGAGGGGTTAAGAGAAGGTGAAAGATGCTTGCTGTGCAAGAGGAGGGAGTGCAGATGATTTCTGTGCCCATCTTGACTCATTTGTTGTTTCTCCTTTGGGGAGCTGCAGGAGGCAGAGACTTACAGAGCCCACAGCAGCAGTCACTTGTGGCCAGGCACGTCATGCAGCTCCTGGGGGTTTCACAGCCACAGCTGCGGTGCACTCGAAGAAAAAGCACTTTTTTACAGAGAAAACCCAAAAAATCTACCCCAGGCATGTCTGATAAGCAGGTGGCTGCAGGTAAAAACCAGCCCAGAGTGCTTCATCTCCTCTTTCCTCAACATCTTCAGGCATTTCTGGTACTAGATCTGAGTCACTGGAAATCCCCACTGTCTAGCGACGCTCTTGCTCCAAACACCATCTGATGCTACTTTGAGAACCACACCACAGAGTCCACACTTGTCTTTCCTGTACCACAATACTCTATAGTTAGGGGAATAAGAGCAAGAAAGGTAGAGGTGGCTCCTATTTTAGGCAGCAAGCAGATGTATGGCTGCTGGGGCAGGTTTGCAGTGAGCCCATCTTCTCGAGAACATCACTCACATCAGCGTGGCTGGGATGTTAATAATACAAGTGGTGTTTGCAGCCAGGAACTACTTATGGCTTTCCTCAGGATCCAACACAGGAGAAAGTGGTGGTTGTGTTTGAAGCAGGCATCTGGACAGGGTTAAGATCCCCAGGACTTCTCCAGGTTTGGAAGGAATCAGAGTCTGAGCTGGAAGCAGGAGCCTCACATGGCACTGTGCTGGCTGGCTGCAGGTGGAAAGGGTGAAGGGTAGGGTCTCCTGCCTCCTTGGGTTGTGCATGGTCATGGAAAACCACAACTGCCTCAAGGAGGTGGGAGTATTCCTGGCAGAAGATGTGCAGCTCCTTGTTGAACTCCATCAGGTCCAGCAGCAAGGTCAATCCATGGGGTCAAGCACCATCAAGGAAATGTCTCTTTTATATTAGAGTCTGGATTTGCACCATGGATGGGGTAAAATTACAGAGTCAAAGGCACATCTTGGCCAAAGACATCAGAAAGATGATTGAGAGCGGAAAATCCCAAACTAATACTCAGAAACAAGTACTCCTTTGTATCAGAGGTCTTGATGGATGTTAAAGGTAGAGGAAATTTAGGCTGTGAGAAAGCAACAGCAACTTTAGCTTCTTCCCAGAGCAGAAAAACCAAATGCTGCTGGTGTCACATCTACAAAAGCAGTTATCAAGTTAAGAAATCCCTTGAATAGGAGGGAAAGGCTGACCCCAAATCCCAGGAGAGCCATAAGGAGGGGAAAGTCAGGCAGCCAGATCAGGCTTGGTGGCCATTTGTAGCTCTGAGGGCTTAGCTTTGCAACCCCTGTGCACTCTTCTGGCTTTTGTGTATCCTGGCCATACTCCAAGTGATGTTTCCACAAAAGCTCTGAAGATCCCACTGGATGGCCAGCTTGGGCAAGAGAGTTGCCTCAGATGGGTAGAGAGGACAATTCCCACCCAAGGAGCTTGGACAATCATTTGGGGATGGTGAGGAGTTTAAGTTAACTTGTTGCATAACACCACAGTGATTTTAGGTCCTGGGTGTGCACCATTTCAGCAATACAAAAGAAGAGGTGATACAAGAGAAGGTGGAGAGAGATTTGTTACAGCTTTTCCTACCACTTGGGATGGGAATACGCATCCAGGCACAACCCTGGGCAAAGGTACCACACAGGTAGGGCATGAGGAAAAGAAGAGACCACATCATCAGATGCTAAGGGATCAGGTGGTGGACTCACCATCCCTGGAGGTGGTTAAGAAACATAGAGGTGTGGTACTTAGGGTCATGGTTTAGTGGCAGGGGGATGATAGGATGATGCTTGGACTCAATGATCTTAGAGGTCTCTTCCAACCTTAATGATTCTGTGATTCTATGATTCTGTAAGTTTGAGCATACAGTTATTCTAGAAGGGGACCAAAGCCCAGCTTCAGGACAGGTGTTAGCAGTAATTGTAGACTCTTCTAATCCAATATCAGTCTAATAAGTACAAATCTGCCAATTAAAGACCAATTAAGGTTCATCTTTAAATATGTTCTCCCTACTCAGTAGTGTTTGCATCCATTGAGCTATCAGCAACATGCTCTTTGGTCAAGGTCATTGCCCCTTTCATCTAAGGATCTCCAAGCCCTTGATGAGACTCTGCTGCCTTTCTCTGTGGTAGGTAAAGGCTCTAATGTTAGTTTAATATCATGAACCTAATTTATAAGGAGAAATTACAGTAGGAGATCAAGATCACATGGAGCCATGTGGATAAAAATAAAGATGCATATTGCCCCTTTCTCTGGCTTTGGTTAAGCCTCTGCAAGGAGAAGGTTTTTTTGGCTGATTTCTCTCTCTTTTTCTTTTTAATGAAATGCTATTTATTTATAGCTAAAAGCCAACTTTGAAGCCAGAGCCAAGCATTTGGGGAGCTGCTCAGATAGGGCTCTTGAAAAGGAGAATTATGTCTGGTTCAGATGTTCTCAGAAGTTATTGTTTCAAGGCAGCAAGAACTCTGACATTTCTCCCATCAGGCTCACCCTCCCCTAGGCATTTCTAGAGGCCATGGGCAAAGCAGATGTCTCCAGAGCTGGGAGAAGAGGTGGTGACAAGCATGTTGGGGGGGAAAGGCATCAGGGAGGGGATCAGATGAAAGAGGATTTTAGACAGGAAACCTCAAAAGACAAACATTAGTGTAAAGTGCTCCCTGATGCCCTACGTGAACCTCATCCTGCTGCTCACCAGGGTATGGGGCATGAATATGTTGCCTACTTGGAGGTGACCAGAAGATGTTTCACTATGCCCTAAAAGCCTTCATTTCAAGGGTCAAGAACTTGACCACCTTCTGCAGTGCCCCATGGTCTTCCTTGGTGGGTTTCAAGCTCATGATCTTCCTGCAGGCCAAAATAAGGTTCTCCTCAGGCCAAGGCAGAAGGGAGGTGAGCCATCATGCATCTTGCTGGCACCACTGCATTCAGGAGTCTTTTTGACTTCATGTGGAGACTCCCCTTTGCAGTGTAAAGCTTTTCACCACTTCCTCCAGGTGATCCCTCAAGACTTCAAGCAAGACTGATCACAGCACAGGCCATCCCAGGGCTGAAGGCTCATGGTGGGAGCTGCTTTCCCTCCCTAGTGTGGGGGCTCATCCATCGCAGGGAGCCTATTCCTGCCCACTGCTCCAATAAGAAGAACCTTATGAAGGGCCATGGGAAGCTTTTTACTAGGAACCACCAGACTTCAGCTAAGAGGCCAGGGGCTTAGAGAATGGCTCCATTTTCCCATGGCTCCTGCTTTGGTGTCTGGATGACATCATGGCCCCCCGAGGGGTGATAAGACAGAGAGGCTTTGAGAGCCTGGAGGGGGGACTCTGGCCCAGAGCCAGAGTGATTACCAGCAGCACATACCTTCAGCCTGTGCCCAGCCATTCCTGGAGGGTGATCTAACTTCCTCCAGGCCAGGGAGGCTCCTGTGGAGCCATAAGGGAGACAAACCAGGGCTCTATCTGGGAGAACAGCAGTTGTTTGAGGGAGGAGAGGGGGAAGGCAGCTGGATGCATCCTCCCAGCTATGTGTGTGGAGTAGCTTGGACAGATTGGACATTATTAGCAATCTCCTGGGGGAATGAGGAGTTTTGCTGCTTCTTTATACTTAACCTACTCACAGAATCACAGAATCATTAAAGATAGAAGAGACCTCTAAGATCACAAAGTCCAGCAATACCTATCACCCCCATGCCACTAAACCATGGCCCTAAGTACCACAGCTAGATGTTTCTTAAACCCCTGCAGGGATGGTGACTCCAGCACCTCCCTGGGCAGCCTAGGCCAAGAATTAACAACCTTTTTCAGCGAAGAAACTTCTCCTTATATCTAATCTAAACCTATCCTGGTGCAACTTGAGGCCATTTCCTCTTGTCCTCTCACTGTTAACTCTGGAGAAGAGACCTACCCCCATCTCACTCCCATCTCCTTTCAGGGAGTTGTAGAGAGAGCTAAGATCTCCCCTGAGCCTCCTCTCCAGACTAACCAACCCCAGTGCCCTCAGCTGCTCCTCATAGGACTTGTTCTCTAGACACACACCCCCAGCCTCCTTGCCCTTCTCTGCCTTTCTCCACTACCACTACAAGTTCAAAACAAAATCCTACCTTAGGTTTTCCCCAAAGCTGCAGAACAGAGCACCTCTTTGGCCAACTAATCATTGCAGGGATATAGGTAAATACCCAGTAATTACATCAGTATGTGCGATAACTGTGCCCACAGCAGAGGGAGCATTAAACTCATTGCCCATGGGAAAGTGTGGGCAGTGATACCCATGTTCCTAGAATCCTTGGATGGGGAGGATGAGCTCATTAGCCTTCTGGCAGTCATCCTAGGAGAAGGACAACTCTGATTCCAAACCCGGGCAGATGGAGCTCATTTAGCCCTGGAAGGCCTTCCAGCTAAGAGAAGGACACTCTAATAAAACCTCCATCCTAAGGACTTGGCTGCCAGCGTCCAAGCTTGCTAGGCCCTGGCAGATGAACCTTAGGACTAAAGGGTGGGTCCAGCTCTGTGCATGCTGTGTCTCACCTAAAATAAATCCATAGTGCAGGCTCGAGGGTGCTATCTGCTATCCTCTTTTTCTCAGCGCTTGGAAAAGGCGCTGAGGAGGAGCATGGATGGAGCCCTCCCTGGAGCTTTGTTCTCGAACCCTAGCCATACATACATACATACATCAGTATCCTCCAGCCTCATTACTTTCAGGTTATTTGGGAGCCTGGGTCTGGAGATCAGCAGTTCAGGCTCTCTGAACCAGCAAGACTGCTCTGGAGGGATGCAACTATAACAGAAAACTGCAGCAAATGAAGC
>VWZO01011421.1:325523-344962 GCA_013396975.1 Bucco capensis | reverse complement strand
CAGGGAGTTGTAGAGAGAGCTAAGATCTCCCCTGAGCCTCCTCTCCAGACTAACCAACCCCAGTGCCCTCAGCTGCTCCTCATAGGACTTGTTCTCTAGACACACACCCCCAGCCTCCTTGCCCTTCTCTGCCTTTCTCCACTACCACTACAAGTTCAAAACAAAATCCTACCTTAGGTTTTCCCCAAAGCTGCAGAACAGAGCACCTCTTTGGCCAACTAATCATTGCAGGGATATAGGTAAATACCCAGTAATTACATCAGTANAGATCAGCAGTTCAGGCTCTCTGAACCAGCAAGACTGCTCTGGAGGGATGCAACTATAACAGAAAACTGCAGCAAATGAAGCACTGCCTCATGGACCTTCATTTTCCTGGGGTTTCCACCACAATAGAATCATACACTGCTTTGGGTTGGAAGAGGCCTTTCAAGGTCATCCTGTCCAACCCACCTGCAGTCAGCAGGGACATCTTCAAATAGATGAGGTTGCTCAGAGCTCTACAGTCCAACCTGAGCTGGAATGGTTCCAGGGATGGGACATCTACCACCTCTCTGGGCAACCTGGGATAGTGTCTTACCACCCCCAGTGTGAAAAATGTCTTCCTTCTATCTAGTCTGAATCTCCTCTTATAGTTCAAAACCATCACTACCCTTTGTCCTGTCACAACAGGCCCTGCTAAAATATCTCTCCCCATCTTTCTTCTAGGCCTCTTTAACTCCTGAGAGGCTTCACTAAGGTCTCCCTGGAGCCTTCTCTTCTTCAGGCTGAACAACCCCAACTCTCTCAGCCTGGCCTCACAGCAGAGAGCTTCCAGCCCTCACATCATTTTTGTGGCCTCCTCGGGTCCACTCCAACAGGTCCATGTATCCCTGTGCTGAGGACTCCAGAGCTGGACCCAGCACTGCAGGTGGTAACATCAACCTCAGAACAAAACTGGTCCAGACAATCTGTAGTACTTGACTTGATAACATTGTGTTCCTTGTACCTCCCTTACCATAAGTAATCCCTACTCATTTAGGTTAAAGTTACTCCCTAAGCATCCCAGGAGTAGTTTTCCCCAGTCTCCTGCTAGCACAGCAGTACTCACATCTTTAGGAATTGCTGAGAGCCTTTCAAATCCAGCCCAGGCAGGAAGCAGCAGATTGGACATGGTAGAAGTGCCTCAGCAGGTCCCTTCAGGTGTGGTTTCAAAGTTGCTCAAGACAGGAACACACTCTAGGAACTGCCGCCAACTGCAACAGCTCATTTCAAGAGCAGGAGAGAGTGGATTGAGTCTCCTCACCACAGGTCCTTGTCCAGTCTCTCTCAGAGCAGACAAGATGCCCAAGCTCAGCAGCCTGCCATAGACCTGCTCCCTGCATCCTTCAGCCCCTGCATCTGAAGCTGTCCTGGAGATCATAGAGCAGCATCAGCCCTGCAGTTAACCTCATCCACCCCAAAGTCTGCTTCTCAGCCTTCTTAAGTTAGAGAGGAGTCCTTTACAAGTAGAGCCTGGTACAGCTTCTCCTGAAGCAAAAAGCTCTCTCCTAAATCTCCCCTTTTAGACCTTCTGAAAGCATCTCTCCTCCCAAGTTTAAGAAACATTTTGTGGCTAGGCTTCAAGAACGAAGCTGCAGGGAGGGCTCCATCCACGCTCCTCCTCAGCGCCTTTTCCAAGCGCTGATAAAAAGAGGATAGCAGATAGCCCCCTCGAGCCTGCACGAGGGATTTTTTTAGGTGAGACACAGCATGCGCAGAGCTGGACCCACCCTTTAGTCCTAAGGTTCATCTGCCAGGGCCTAGCAAGCTTGGACTCTGGCAGCCAAGTCCTTAGGATGGAGGTTTAACCTCTTAGCTGGAAGGCCTTACAGGGCTAAATGAGCTCCATCTGCCCGGGTTTGGAATCAGAGTTGTCCTTCTCCTAGGATGACTGCCAGAAGGCTAATGAGCTCATGCTACCCATCCAAGGATTCTAGGAACATGGGTATCACTCCCCACACTTTCCCGTGGGCAATGAGTTTAATGTTCCCTCTGCTGTGGGCACAGTTATGGCACCAGGGGCCACAGGAGACCACAAGGGATTTTCAGACTGTGCCTAAAGAAACATTTAGATGCTCTCCTTAGGGCCATGGTTTAGTGGTATGGGAGTGATAGGTATGGTCAGACTTGCTGATCTTAGAGGCCTCTTCCAACCGTCATGATTCTGTGACTGTGAAAAGGGTGATCTCTGCCTTATATAGACCCAGGCCACCCATTCCCAGCATATGTGGAGATGACACTCAGCATGCCTCACACAGACATTATAAATACTGCTGCTTAAGGGATGCTTTTCTCCCTGAAACACCCAACAGCACACCCAAATCCCACCTTTTAATCCCAGAACCACCATGCCACATTGGGCAGGAGGAAAACAGAGTTTCAGGCCTGTTTGAAGTGCAAATCTCAGCTCACCCTTCCCTCCAGAGCCATTAGCAACATGTCCATAAGCCTCTAAGATCTCCAGTTGTCCCCCTGGCAATCTGAAAGCTATTAGCACGCTGGAGAAAGGGAGGTAAATGAAAATGTGTTTGCCAGTCTCCCCAGATGTGAGGCCAGTATCATGGACAGCTTTTATTATTCTATAAATACCAGGGGCAGAAGGTTGTTATTAGGCACCCAGTAATTAATCCAAGGTGCAATGGCCTCAGACATGGCCCACCACTTAATGGCCAATTAATCGCCTGCTGCCCTCCTGAGCATGTGCTCCCCTCCCCAGATGGTGCACAAAGTTGGAAGACATGTAGGCATCAGACAGAAGTATCCCTGAAGGAAAGCCTGAGCTGAGGAGACAAGCTGATCAGAAAACAGATGATGGTAAATATTGCAGACATCAAAGGCTCCCTGAGCACATTTCTGCACATAGCCGAGGCGCGTGAGGAGAATGTCTGATGCCAGCTCCCAGAACAGATAGCTAGGTACTAGCAGGCATGGAAGCATAGAATCATTTGGATTGCAAGAGACCTTTCAGATCATCAAGACCAATCATTAACCAGCAGTACCAGGTCACCACTAAACCATGTCCCTCAGCACCACATCTGCACAGCTTTTCAACCCCTGCAGGGATGGTGACTCCACCAGTGCCCTGGGCAGCCTGGGCCAGGCCTTGACAATCCTTTGGGGAAGAAATTGTTTCTCATGTCCAACTTAAACCTTCCCTAGTGCAACTTGAGGCCATTTCCTCTTGTCCTACCACTTGTTACTTGGACAAGAGACCAACCTCCACCTCAATGTAATATCCTTTCAGGTAGCTGAAAAGAGTGAGAAAGTCTCCCCTGAGCCTCCTCTTCTCCAGCCTAACCAACCCCAGTTCCCTTAGCTGCTCCTCAGCACACTTGTGCTCTAGACCCTTCCCCAGCTTCCTTGCCCTTCTCTGGACACACTGCAGCACCTCAATGTCCTTCTTGGAGTGAGCCAGGCACTACAAGAGGCAGCTAAGTGAACAAATCCTAGACCGCAGCTCCCTACTGAATGCTAATAAGCTGCTTCCATACACTATTAGCATGGCAGAGAGCCCCAGAACATCTGCACCTCCAAGGACACTGCTTTCCTCTGCAGAAAGTCCCTGCTCTCTGCAGCAGAAAATAGGAGGATGTTCTGTTAACTCAGATAGATGCTGTCAAAAAAGCATTGAAACCATTTTATGAGCAGATTGTCTTATTCCTTTTCCAGCAAATAAGCAATAGCTGAAGCTGGATGCTTGGAATGGTGCTCCAAAGAGGTCGTCATCGTCGTGGCTAGGCTTCGCGAATGAAGCTCCAGGGAGGGCTCAATCCATGCTCCTCCTCAGCGCCTTTTCCAAGCACGCTGATAAAAAGAGGATAGCAGATAGCACCCTTGAGCCTGCACTGTGGATTTTTTTAGGTGAGACACAGCATGTGCAGAGGTGGACCCACCCTTTAGTCCTAAGGTTCATCTGCCAGGGCCTAGCAAGCTTGGACGCTGGCAGCCAAGTCCTTAGGATGGAGGTTTAACCTTTTAGCTGGAAGGCCTTACAGGGCTAAATGAGCTCCATCTGCCCGGGTTTGGAATCAGAGTTGTCCTTCTCCTAGGATGACTGCCAGAAGGCTAATGAGCTCATCCTCCCCATCCAAGGATTCTAGGAACATGGGTATCACTCCCCACACTTTCCCGTGGGCAATGAGTTTAATGCTCCCTCTGCTGTGGGCACAGTTATGGCACCAGGGGCCACAGGAGACCACAAGGGATTGTCAGACTGTGCCTGAACTCCAAAGAGGTAAGAATTGGTTGTTAGGCATTGGCCCAGGCTGCCCAGGGAGGTGTTGGAGTTACCAGCTCTGGAGGGGTTTAAGAAATAAACAGGGCCATGGTTTAGTGGCATGGTGGTGACGGGTTGATGATTTGACTTGATGATCTTAGAGGCCTTTTCCAACCTTAATGATTCTGTGATTTGCAGAGCAAGCCAAGTTGTTACTGGAGTTGTGGATCTGCTGGGTGCAGAGGTGGATGGTTGTGCTAAGCCCCTGATGGAAAGCTATTCCCACAGCAAATGAGCTCTCATGGAAAAATGGGCAAGTATCAGGCCCTGATAGGGGAAAACAGGAGCTTTAAGTACTGGCTGTGGGGACCATGGTAAATTCATTATGTAGTTGGCTTGTCTGCACTGTCACAGATGGGACTCAGTGCCCCAGCACATCATCTCCTGTCCTGTGTTATCACAGAATCATTAAGGTTGGAAGAGACCTCTAAGCTCATTAAGTCCAACCATACCTATTACTCCCATACCACTAACCCATGGCCCTAAGGAGAGCATCTAGATGTTTCTTAACCCCCTCCAGGGATGGTGACTCCAGCACCTCCCTGGGCAGCCTGGGTCAAGACTTAACAACCCTTTCAGGGAAGAAATTCCTCTTTATATCCATTCTAAACCTTCCCTGGTGAGGGCGATACCCTTCAATGGTACCCTTGAAGCTGTCAGGATCTAAAAGAATGATCTTAGCACACCAGGTGTGAGTTTCTATTGCAGTCATATAGTACCAGAGCTTCCAAGTGCCTGGTTGGCCCCAGCTTGGTTGCCAGTGCTCCTCTGCTCATTGATTAAAGTCATTAACATCTCCTGAATATATCTATGATTTGTCACTGGTGGGCAGAAGAGTTGAACTCACTGAGCTGGAGTCTGTGGAGCTCTGGTCTTTCCTTGAGCTACTTGATAGATGTTCAGTGTGGGAGGGAGCAGACAGGACTTGGTAGAGGATTAATATCAGCTTTAGGCTTGGCTTGAAGTGTAAATATATCCTTAAAGGTGGTGCCTTGGAGCTTAGTCCTAACCACCATATCTAAGCCTCTTGCCTAAGCAACCTCCTGCTCTTTATGTTACCTGCACTTTTCACAGGGCTTCTGAGATCAGCTGAGGATGATTTAACATCACTGAAAGGCAAGGAAACATCACCATCAGGGCTTCTAATGCTTTGTAGCAAGGAGGCTATCAAATCCCTGGCCTTGGAGACACAAAGCCCAGGCCCAGGAGATGGCATCACACCCTGCCACCATGGCTTGTTGGCTCCAGCCTCCTGGTGCTGAGGTGAGAGAGAAAGAAAGCTGTGATGCAACTAGCTTAAGTGATTTCTTTTTATTGCATCTGTGCAAAAGAGTCTTGGCACTTCCAGAACAGGTCACTGCCAGCTCCAGGCCAGCCAGGCCCTACCCTGGTGTAAAATGAAATGAAGAACAAGAACATTTTTCCATCCTAACAGAGTGAGAGAGGCAAATGATACTCCTCCAGCATCCCTCTCGAATTCCCTGACCTTTGAGCAGTCTGGCAGCCAGCCCCGAGATGAGCAGAGGTGATGAAATCACTTGCCGAGCCCTTGGTTCCCAGCTCCATCTGGACTCTCCAGCAGGAAGCACTTGCCTCCCTCCCAGGGCCATGCAAAGGCCAGTGCTCAGCCATTCCTATGTCCTGCAAAGAGCTGACACCTCTTGGATGGCACCAAGGCAGATGTCACCACCTCCATGACTCACAGCTGGGATAGAAGCTGGTGATCCATGTGCTGAAGCTTCTGCTGCTTCTTCTCTGCCTTGCTGGAAACTCAGCTTTTCTGAACAGAAAATCTGGCTCTGCTGAAAGCTGTGAACCTAAAACTCCTAAAGCTCCTCCACTTGTAAAGCTTATAAAATGTAGAGACCATGTAGGCCTCAAGGGCTTGCAGAAGAACTTGCAAACCCATGCACATTGAGATCTTCATGTGCAAGAAGGAAAACATCCACGGCAAAAGATGCACGTGTAAGGAATAAAGTGTCCCTGGCAGCTCTTTGGCACAATGATCTCAGGTGTCAGCCTGGTTGTAGCCACATGGGATTCCTCCAAGCCCTGGTACCTTCAGCACACCTTGCTCTCAGCAACACCCTGATACTCTCTCTCCTCTTTTTTGCATCCTTTACATAGATTTGGGCCCTGAGGTAGTTACTACTTCACCAAACTGGAGAGATGTAGGGAAAAAAATCTTGCTGGGAATTGGGAATTATGAATCTTGGCTGAAGATCCCAAGAAAATGGAGGATTTCCCCAAGGCTTTGGAGGAATACATGTTGTTTCTTGCTCTGTTTGGACAGCAAAGAGAGGACCTCATTAATGCTTAGAAATATGTTAAGGGTGAGTGTCAGGAGGAGAGAGCCAGGCTCCGCTCCATGGCATCCAATGGTAGGACAAGAGGGAATGGGAGCAAGTTGGAGCACAGGAGGTTTAGTATTAACCCAAGGAGAAACTTGTTTGCAGTTCAGGTGCCAGAGCACTGGCCCAGGCTGCCCAGGAAGCTGTGGAGTCTCCTTGTCTGGAGCCATTGCAGAGCTGCCTGGACACATTGCTGTGTGAGCTGGTCTAGGTGATCCTGCTCTGGCAGGGGGGTTGCACTAGATGATCTTTCTAGGGCTCTTCCAACCCCTAACATACTGTGATACTGTGATACTGTAAAGGAGGTTTAGTCCAGACCTGAGAGATGCTGCCCTAAGTGATAATTAATAACCTTTTTGTTACTCAGCCTCATCTCGTGCTGAGCCCTTCACTACCTTCTTCATTCCCATGTGGCATTTTCGCAAGGATACAGGTACAAAACCTGCAAATCACACATTCATTTAGTTTGAAAAAGGCCTTTTAGATCATCCAGTCCAACTGGAACCCAGCAGTGCCAGCTCACCACCAAAGCATGTCCCTCAGCACCACATCTACACAGCTTTGAAGTCCCTAGTGCCATAGAAGAGGACAGGCTTTGGCCCTCAGTGCCAAGGGCTAGCACATAAACAGCTCCTGGATGGCATTGTCACCTCCCTAACCCCCTGCTGCAGGGACACACAGCACCCAGCATGGAGCCCTCATCTCACCCCACAAGTGATCTTGAGGAGCTTCAGTGCTGTTAACTCTTTCTCTTCTCCTTCCTTGGCATGACTTGTCCATCTCCTGGGCCCCAGGGCTGGGAGCAGCATAAGGACCTGCAAGAAGAGCAGTTTGGGAGCAGTTTGGTGTTGGGATGCAGTGAGGTTATCTCTTTAACAGGTTTCTCCTGTCCTCTGAACATATGTGCAGTAACACATCTCTGGAAAATATGTGAGTGGGTGAGTTTGGCCTCAGTTCTCTCCCAGATGGGACATTACACAGCCCACATCACAAACCCATCAGCCATGGTTTGACAGAGCTGCCAGCACCCCCAGCCCTTTATCAGAGGCCCAGAAATGTCGATGTGATGTGATCCCTCCTTTCCCCCAAACCTCCTTTTCACTCTCATTTGCAAGCAGGAAACATGTTGGTAAAAGGATTTGGCATGAGAGAAGGAATAAAAAAAAAAAGAGAAGAAATGAGAGGGAAGAACAAAGCTTCAAAGGAGAACATGGAAGAGATGAGATCTGGAGGGGGACAATGTTGCTGCATCAAAGCTGGCACCCCTAACGAGCAGATACCTATGCTCACATCTCCAGGGCACCAAAAATCAGCTTTTTCTGGCTTTTTTTTCCAACTGCAGTTTGGCACTTTTGCTGCAGCATGCTCCCAGTCCTCTCCTGTCCCTCCTAGGGAGATGCTCCCAGGTTGTACAGCCCCAGAAGTTCTAGCAACATCTCTCAGACCCGAAAGGCCTTTGGGCTCTGCCAAGGACCTAACCTCCACTTTTTAGGGCTGTTGCTTAATATGAAGCACTCTGAAGACCAAACCCATCTGCTTCTGTGAGGAAGGAAGGCTCTGCTAAGACAGAGGTGACATCTGAATTCAACAGCCCACAGCTGGGATGCATTTCACTAGCTCCAGAACTTGTTCTTGTCTCAGGAGCTGTTTCCCTGCACACAAGCCAGTGTAAAGCTTAGGCAAACCATCTGAGCCCTTGGCCCTCACTCAAAACACATTAGGAAATCAAAAGCATTTATTTTATCCCATTTTTCTCCCCAGCTTTGCTCAGTACTCTCCAGTACAAGTAGGCTTAATAGACTTTGCTTTGTGGCTGCAGACACCTCCCATAGCTTTCCTTTTTCATCATGTGCAAACCTGGCTATCCATCATCTGAAACCCAGTTAGCAAAGTCTTCTCCTTCCCTAGGCTGATATTTGCATCTTGTCCACTCTCTCTTAATGAATTTAATATGGCAGGGCTTATAAATCATTAAATTAATTAGCTTTTAAACTACTTGACCACCAAGAAGCTCCAGGTGCCACACTAAAACCTCTCAGAGATGATGCTGTGGGGCTTTCCTGTGTCTGAAATTTGGTGAAACAGAGCAGATTTTGAGGAGGCTGCTGGGCTGCAGGAAGGAAACTACTCAGCACTTAAGAATAAACTTAGATTTTTAACAAAATTTGGTAAAAAAAAATGGGGTCCACCTTGCCATTTTCCTGCTGGAGAACCTCTTTCCTTTCTAAGGATTTTTTGAGCTTAAACGTGGAGCCAGCACAGCAGGGTTCACCCCTTTAGCAAAAAACCCCTCTTGAAAGTAAAAAAAACCCATTTACTGACCTCAGAAAAGAGATGAATTTGGCACATAACACCAGTTGTCTTTGCTTTGACCTGACCTGAACTTTGCTTGGCTCCTTGCTGATGTTTTCACTTGGATTTGCTCCAAAGCTCATGGATGGGAGCAAACACCTTGGGCTCAGCAGCCTGGGAACCACATCTCTGACATCCAGGCTCTGAAATGAGTGGCAGGAGCACCCAGATTGGAGGTGGGTGTAAAAAGCTCAGCAGATTCACACCAGTCTGAAGACACTCTTGGTCTTGAACATCCCAGAGATGCTTTCAGGGTGACAAGCAACTCCCAGGAGGGAAAGCTACAGCAAGCCCACATTGATATTCCTACAACCTGCTCTTCCCAACTCCTCTCTCTTCCCTAAAAAGCAGAATTGCCTTGATTTCCAAGGATAAAGCATCAGCCTAGCCCTAACTGGGAGCTGCAGGCAGTAGATGCTATTAATACTAGCACTTCTCCTCCACACTATCAGATGGTCAACCACCCAAGTGACCCAACCATGAAGGGACTGGAGATTTTTAGGTATTTTGAGATATCAAGCACCTTGTCACAGAATCACAAAGGTTGGAAGAGACCTCTAAGGTCATCAAGTCCAGCCACACCTATAACCCCCATATCACTAAACCGTGGAGGCACAGTCTGAAAATCACTTGTGGTCTCCTGTGGCCCCTGGTGCCATAACTGTGCCCACAGCAGAGGGAGCATTAAACTCATTGCCCACGGGAAAGTGTGGGCAGTGATACCCATGTTCCTAGAATCCTTGGATGGGTAGGATGAGCTCATTAGCCTTCTGGCAGTCATCCTAGGAGAAGGACAACTCTGATTCCAAACCCGGGCAGATGGAGCTCGTTTAGCCCTGTGAGGCCTTCCAGCTAAGAGGTTAAACCTCCATCCTAAGGACTTGGCTGCCAGTGTCCAAGCTTGCTAGGCCCTGTCAGATGAACCTTAGGACTAAAGGGTGGGTCCAGCTCTGCACATGCTGTGTCTCACCTAAAAAAAATCCCTAGTGCAGGCTCGAGGGTGCTATCTGCTATCCTCTTTTTATCAGTGCTCTTGCAAAAGGCGCTGATGAGGAACATGGATGGAGCCCTCCCTGGAGCTTCGTTCGCGAAGCCTAGCCACGACTAAACCACGGCACTAAGGAGAGCATCTAAATGTTTCTTAACCCCCTGCAGGGATGGTGACTCCAGCACCTCCCTGGGCAGCCTGGGCCAAGACTTACCAACCCTTTCAGTAAACAAATTCCTCCTGACATCCAATCAAAACCTCCCCTGGTGCAGCTTGAAGCCATTTTCTCCTGTCCTCTCACTGCTAATCCTGGAGAAGAGACCTAGCCCTAGCTCACTGCAATCTCTGACCTGTCAGAGAGTTGCAGAGAGCCAGAAGGCCTCCTTTGAGCCTCCTCCTCTTCCCCAGACTAACCAAGCCCAGTTCCCTCAGCTGTTCCTCTTCAGACTGGTTCTGCAGAGCCCTCACCAGGCTCCTTGCCCTTCTCTGGCCATGCTCTAGTGCTTCTGTGTCCTTCTTGTCACTTGCTCAGGTGAGCATGCTGCATTTCAACACTCCTACAGCAAAAAGCCCAAGCTCTGCTCTGGGCTCCCCAAGATCTCTGAAGCACACATTGCTTTGGGGTGGTTTAGGTTGGTTTGGGTTGGGTTTTTTTCCCCTCCATTCTTTCAGAAAGTCACTATTTCTTTAACGACCTCTTTGCCAACCAAAAGACAGATTTTCTTTGAGTGTCAAAACAGGATGTTTTTGACAATTTCAGGACATTCTAAACCCCTTTTTTTCCTCTTTCTGAAACAGGAAGCTGGTTTGAAAGCCCTTTCCTGCCAGGGCTCTCAGTTGTGACAGAACTAGCACTTTCTGGCGAAGTTTTGGGTGTATCTTTAAAACAAAAGATTAAAAAAAACCCCAAAGCCAGGTTTCTTGGTACTGATTGCTGTGGATTACTAGTCCTAAAAAAGCCCATAAATGAGTCATAGATCAAGAGTGAAGCAGCACAGCAGTTGGGTGCTGGGGATGGGGATGGCTGATATGGATATTTGGAGATCAAGGTCATGGTAAGTCCTTGAAGGGAATGTGGCCATGGCATGGATTGAAGCCCAGACATCTCTGCATCTCCAACAGCAGGCAGATGGCACCTCTTTGGGTGCAAGCATGGTTCAGGAGGGAAATGCAGGTGGAGGGAGGTGATGGAGAAAGGCTGGTGAAACACAGTGCTGCTCTTGATGAGGAACTGAAACGATATTTGCAAGTCAAACTCCTTCCTCCACCTTGCACACAGGGCAATGGGGCTGAGGCAGGTCAAGGTAGCTCCAAGACTGCTTGGAATGTGTTCATGGTGGCCTAAAGCAGAGGAGGTCTTGTGTGGGGCTAGAAGATGGTTAAGGGCTTTGTTAAACTCTGATGCTTTGCAGTGTTTGTTGAGTAGGATTCTGCCTGGAGCCAAAGCCTGGGGCAGTGTAGGCTCTCTGTCCCTGCCCTGCTAATGGATTTAACCTGAGCTTTGTAAGGGATTGCAACAAGATGAAATCCAAGCCTCATCACTACCAAAAGTGATGCCAAAGGGCTTCACACATTAACCTAGATACATTGATGGAGCTGTAGATGGGAAGACTTTCCAAAGAGCTCTCCTCCTTGTTCAGCCTGACTCTGACTCCCTCATGATACAGGGATGGCAAAAGTAACCTGGATAGACATGGGCACAGTTACTCCAAGACTTAGAGATGGGACCTGGCTTCAAACCATCACCAACTTGTTGGCTCTCATCTGATCCTTGAGAAGAGGAGCACCCAGCTTTCCAAATGCTTGGTTGAGAGGAGGTTGTTAAATAGGGTCTGGGAATAGCATCCTCAAAGCTCTAGGAAGCCTCCATGCTCTGTCAAACTCAATCTCATCCACTGACGACAAATAAGTCTGTATGAGGCAGCAGGATCCCCAGAGAGATAAGAGAGGCAAAGGTAAAATCACCATGGAGTGTCAGGCCTGTTGTTGGGTGGTCTGGAAGTTATGAGATTAATATGATGCATGCACAAGACTTTGCCTTCATCTTCTCTGGTTTTTGCCAGGCTTTTGTGGTAACTTGCAAGAGAAGTCAATGTCAGAAGGAATGTAATGAAATATTCATTCCTTCTGTTAAGGAAATTCAGGGAAACGCAGGAAGAAAGAACCAAATGTGAGATCAAGCCAGGAAGATGTGTCCTGCTCCTTTCATTTGCATTTCTGTAACCCAGAGCAGGGAGAAGAGAGGTCTGACCCCTCACCACAGAGCAAGAGCAGGACAAGGACTCTGGTGGAAGGAACAAAAAACTCCTTTTTGATCTCCAAGGAAGAGGAGTGCAGGTTTCTTTGAGTTTTAGCAAAGGGAGAACATTGCCATGAGAAAGAGCTTTTGATTTTCCCACACCCAGCCCTTGGGTGACCTGTTTCTCATGAGGTGAATATTGTTTCCACCACTTTGGTGCAGGAACAGTGTTCACCTTCATTCCCTTGCCTGGGCCACTGTGGTGGCTGAGTGGCACTGCCTGGATGAATTACTGCTGCAAAAATGTTCTACAGGAGTGCAAAGCACTAATAAAATTGTTCCCCAGATGGGCTTCTCAGACTCCTTTTCCTTGTCTTTCATCTAATTTGATTAACTTAGCTCATTTCCTGTTCTCCCTGTGATCTCCCTTATGAGATGTGCAATCACAGGTTTTAGTGCAGCCTGATTAGGATCAGTAAATGACAGGAGGGAGCTTGGCAGGCATGGCCTCAGCCCAGCTTGGCTCCTTCCATGTTCTCTGAGTCTCCTAAGCTACCTCTCTGTACCTCACTGATGAAGATGAGGTGGTCCAAGGTAGCAGGAGAAGGCTCCTGGAGCACTCAGGGAGCACAGGAGCATCCACAGGGCTGCAGCTTGCAAGTTGTGGCCAGCACAAGACCTCCTCTGCTTATNAACGCAGAGTACAGGGGAAGGATCACTTCCCTGGTCCTGCTAGCCACACTATTTTTGATACAGGACAGGATCCCATTGGCCTTCTTGGCCACCTGGGCACACTGCTGGCTCATGTTGAGCTTCCTGTCAATTAGTACCCCCAGGTCCCTTTCCGCCTCGCTGCTCTCCAGCCACTCTGTGCCCAGCCTAGAGCTCTGCATGGGGTTATTGTGGCCAAAGTGCAGGACCCGGCACTTGGCCTTATTGAACTTCATCCCATAGATAAGACATCAACATGCAGCTAGACCCCCAATTTGCTCTGCTTTCTGGGGGTACCAGCTTTGCCCTGCTCCAGGGGGAGCATCTGCTGACGTGCAGAGGATGGGAACTGAGGGCTTGTGCTCTCAGCCCTGTTATCTGCTCTGACCTCACTGTTTAAACAACCTAAAGCCTTCAAAAAATAAATAGACTGCAAGAGTTTGGCTTTGCTCAGCTCACTGCCTGACAGCACTCCTAAAACATCCAGGAGTTCTAGCAGAGCTATTTAGCATAATATTTGACACTTCTATCACTCCTTTCAGCCTGAAGTGCTTCTCAAACCCAGGACCACCACTGGAGACAAACTTCTGGTGGGACAGCAAAGTTTTTTCCCTAAGGACCAAATCCCACATGGTCCTGGGATCCCCATGCATCCTCCATGCCCCTAAAACCAGTGAGAGCTCAGCACATTGCACATCCATGAGGATGCAGCCAGGATGATGCTGGGGAGCACCAGAAAGTGCTCCTGCTTTGGGAAGAAGTGATGCCTTGAGAAAAAATATGTCTGAAAAATGCATATACAAAGCCCAGAACATTGAATTTGGCTCTTGGAGCATGCACATGCATGGACAAGCAGCATCCTAGAGTGAATTCCTGCACACCTCTACCTTTGGAGCCACTCTAGGTCCAGGCAGAGTGATGTTTTCTAGGCTGTGAGAGCAGTTTCAGTGGTGCAAGAGCTCCCAACCCACCAGGCTGCCCCAGGGCAGGGATGAAGGGACAGGAGGAGGGCAGCACATGGCATCTCTCAAGGGCAAATTCACCTTGAACTTACTTGTTTTTTATCAGCTGTGTGCCCTTGGCCAGACCCCAAGCACTCAAACTCCTCTTTCTATCCCAGGGTGGGTGAGATGGAGAAGCCTACACTGGTTTGTCAGAGCTTAGATCTCCCTGTCCAGGCACAGTCTGAAAATCCCTTGTGGTCTCCTGTGGCCCCTGGTGCCATAACTGTGCCGACAGCACAGGGAGCATTAAACTCATTGCCCACGGGAAAGTGTGGGGAGTGATACCCATGTTCCTAGAATCCTTGGATGGGTAGGATGAGCTCATTAGCCTTCTGGCAGTCATCCTAGGAGAAGGACAACTCTGATTCCAAACCCGGGCAGATGGAGCTCGTTTAGCCCTGTGAGGCCTTCCAGCTAAGAGAAGGACACTCTAATAAAACCTATGTCCTAAGGACCTCACTGCCAGCGTCCAAGCTTGCTAGGCCCTGGCAGATGAACCTTAGGACTAAAGGGTGGGTCCAGCTCTGCGCATGCTGTGTCTCACCTAAAAAAATCCCTAGTGCAGGCTCGAGGGTGCTATCTGCTATCCTCTTTTTATCAGCACGCTTGGAAAAGGTGCTGAGGAGGAGCATGGATGGAGCCCTCCCTGGAGCTTCGTTCGTGAAGCCTAGCCATACAGATCTCCCTGTCACACTGCTTATTGATACCAGAGTGGCTAAACCCCCACCTTTGTCCCCATAATTAAAGGTGACACTCAACAAATGCTGTCTGAAAAACATCCAGCACAGTGATGGGTCACAGCAGCCACACAAAGAGGCTTCAGTGCTGAAGACTCCACTCACATGTTGCATTTGGACTCAATCCTTCCAGCTCAGTAAGATCTCAATCTGCTCTTTTCCTTAAAATCACCACAGAGAGGTGATTTGCCCCAAAATCCTCAGTGCTGGGCTGCATGAAGCTATTTGCCAAAACAGGGCAGAAGTGGGAGAAGATGCTGTTGGGTCCAGCAAGAGCTGTGCTGGTGATGAAGGAGGATGCTCTGGAGCATCCTGGTCCCAGGCAGGCTCTGGAGCAGCATCCTGGCAATTTGAGGCAAGACTGCCAGGAAAAATTAAGCAAATTTTTGGGGAAAAAAAAGAACCTGGAGCTTGCTGTGGGAGCTCTCCTCCCTTCTCTGGACACCCAAGGACTGCCCAGCCCTGGAAGCTGTCAGGCATGTGGAAATGGAGCCTGGCTGATGTTACCCAGGGTGGGGGCCTGTGGGCTTCATTAGCAAAGAGGATTGCAACCATGGCTTGAGCAGGACACCAAAGCTTCAGGGACATGTCCTCGGGGGGAAGAAAGGGACAGCATTAACTCCTCCATCCCTGAGCTGCTCAAGCCAAAATCTGCCCCTGCTTCACCTGGGCTTTGCTGGTTGGCTGCTAGAAGAAGGAGCATGGTCCAGACAGGGTGGCCAGAGCTGGAAAGCTCATTAGAGAAGGATGACATCTCCCTGCTAATGAAGCTGCTGATGGGGAATGAGCAGTGTGTTGGGGAGCTGCCTGCACAGCCTGGGCTGGAGTTAAATGCAAGGCAATTATGTGATTACTGGCTAATGAAGGACAATTGAAATGGATAAGTGAGCTTGGAATAAACAACTGAGGCTGACCATGGAGTCTGAGCTTGGAATAAATAACTGAGGCTGACCATGGAGTCTCTAGGCAGATCAAATTGTCATAAGCTCAACTGAAGGAATGGCTGAGAAGGAGAAAGGGATGATGCAGACCCCTGCCAAGCCAAGCCAAGCCAAGGAGGATGATGTTTTTTTGTGGCTCAGGATCCTCAACTTTGGACCATGTCAGAGCCACCACGCACCTTTGTGTACCCCAACCTCAGTTAAAACAAGACAACATCTCACAGCCTGCTTGAGACAAGGTGAAGACAAGTTGCCTCTGCTACCCCTGTACCCCACCAGTGATCCCTTCTCCCCATGGCACAGTGTGTTCTCCAGTTGCTGCCACCTCAATCACATCTCCTAGTCCCTGAGCAGAGCTATGAAGTGATGGTTAAGGTGTCTGCCTGGGAAGGAGGTTATTAATTCATCTGGGAGCACTGGGATACTGGTTGTACTTCAGGCAGTGGTGCTGCTTTCATCCAGGTTTGTGGGAGTCAATCAACAGGCACCTACCAGACAGGACATCTATTCCTTTGCTTTATTTCATAAATCTATTTCATCCTTTAGCCCTGGCTGGCCTCACAGCCTGAGCTGACCTCCTAGATGCCCAGCTTGGGGCAAAGCTGGAGAGCTGACTGAGCTGGGCATCCCACCCCAAGCATGGCAGTGCCTGCTCTCCTGCATCCCTTGCTGTGGGTGAGGATGCTCTGCATGGCCAAGGGGGAAGGGCTGGATACCATATCCCTGGCACTGGCATGGCTGAAGGCCTGAGCAGATTCTCCACCACCACACCTTCCATCTCAAAACCCAAAAGCTGTGTTATTTCTGCTGCTGGGAGACAAAAGGGTATAAATGTGTCTGAGGTGAGTGTGCCAGTGAGAGATTTCCTGAAGAAAGGGGAAACACTCACCAGTGGGGATTCAACAAAACCCAGCAGTGCTTGGAGGTATCCTGCTGGTTTGAGCTGTTCCTCAGGGATGTCCCATCCCCGTTCCCAAGGGAGGAAAGAAGCAATGATGCAGAGCAGCCACGTTTTCCCCCACAGCACAACGAGCTCGTCACAGAATCACAGAGTGTTAGGGGTTGGAAGGGACCTCTGGAGATCATCTAGTCCAACCTCCCTGCCAGAGCAGGATCACCTAGAGCAGCTTGCACAGGATGTGTCCAGGCAGGTTTGGAATCTCTCCAGAGACAGAGACTCCAGCAACTCCCTGGGCAGCCTGGGCCAGTGCTCCAGCACACTCTGAGGAAAAAAGTTCCTCCTCATGTTCAGATGGAACTTGCTGGGTGCTAATTTTCCCCTATTGCCTCTAGTCCTGTCCCTGGTCACCCCAGAACAAAGCCTGGCCCCAGCCTCCTGACCCCCAGCCTTTGAGTATTGCTCAGCACTGCTCAGATCTCCCCTCAGGCTGCTCTGCTCCAGGCTAAGCAGCCCCAGCTCTCTCAGCCTCTCTGCACAAGAGAGGTGCTTAAGTCCCCTCAGCATTTCAGTATCCCTTCTCTGGACCTCTCCAGAAGTTCCTTGTCCTTCCTGAAGAGAGGAGCCCAGAGCTGCTCTGCAGACAGGAGGAGGTCACAGCAGGCTGATAACAGCCCCGGAAACTCATCAGAGACACCCAGGCCAGACCCTCTGCCTCTTGTCAAAATTACCTGCCAAAGGAGGCTCCACTCCAGCCCTGCACCTTGTCAGCTTTTATGGTAATAGGAAACAGCTGCTGGTGGGGGAAGGAGCTGCTGCAGGGGGAGGAGGAGCCATTCATAAGTTTTGCTCCTTGCTCAAAGCTGCAGTGTGAGGCAGGGATGGGCTGGAGGCACCCGAAAAGCTCTGAGCTGGGGGTGATTGACTCCCTTGGAGCTGGCTCTTTGGACCTGGGGATGCTGCTGGTATGTGTGCTGGGGTTGGGTTTCCTAGTCTGGTGGATTTTCCCCTTCCCCTGTGTAGGTCTTGGCTTTGATGTTGGATCCTGACAGTATCCTCCTGCCCCAGCTCAGGGAAGAGCTTTGTGCAGAGGAGATCCCATCCAGCACCAGAGCTGAAACTCCCAGCTCAAGCTCAAGGTCATGCCCAGGAGACAAGCTCCCATTTTTACCCAAAATAGTCTTTTAGTGTCCCAAACTTGCTGCAGAGCTCAAATCAGTGCTGTGCACAGAGCAGAGGCTCCACGAAGAACTAGTGCCATGGCCAAGGGGTGGATGTGCCAGCATCAGCCCAGCTCCCCGAGCCGTGCAGCTCCCCGAGCCGTGCAGCTCCCCGAGCCGTGCAGCTCCCCGAGCCGTGCAGCTCCCCAAGCCAGGCAGCTCCCCAAGCCAGGCAGCTCCCCAAGCCAGGCAGCTCCCCAAAGCTTTGACTCTCTCTTCAGTATGGGCAGCCTCCTGAGAGCTGGCAAGAGCAGCAGGGTGAGATTTTTACATCTGTCCCCAGGACTGAGTTCTGGGAAGAGCAGCAGCATCAAGGAGCTGGCTCCCTAATTGGGTTAGCTACACTCATTTTCAGGAACAGGTTGCTGCTAATGAGTGTTAATTAAAACCATCTTCATGGTGTCAGCAAGTTGAACTCAAGGGCAGCTATTCATAGCAGCTCTAATTCTCCCCACTGGCTCTGCAGGCAGGCAGCAGGTAGGAGCAGCCAGCTGCTGGTATTTCAGTTTTGGGGCAAATAAAGTCAGATTTACCAACCTCAATGGCTGGAGTGCCTCTTGGATCCCACCCATGCAGCCCCTGATCAGCTCAGCCTCCTCCAGCACTGCAGATGCTTCCTTGCTCTCTCTGTGTTCCAAGCTTTCCCCCAGCTAATTTTAGCCACCAGCCCCAGAAACTTTCTCCAGAGCTTAATCCTGCTCATGGCAGGGGAAGGAAGAGTTTTCCTGCTGTGGAGTCACACTCTGCATATTTTTTTTGCCATGAAAATAGACATTTGGGGCCCTTTGTACCTCTGGAAGAGATTTTCCTCTTCTCTTTCCCAGCCCTGGCTCTGGGCTGAGATTTCACAGCTCATTGCAGCCACGCTTGGAGCACATCTTGAGTGGTTTAAAGACAGCTCTGTGATGCTCTCTCCAGCTCTTAATGCTCCAAGGAGATGCTTCTGGATGCACCAGTGCTGTCCCTGAAAGAGGAGCCATGCAGGAATCACCTTCCTTGCTAGAGCAGGAGAGTGATGGGTGCTGCTGAGCATCAAGGTGATGGAACTCTAGCCCTGATCCATCTGCCTGCTCTGTGCAGAGCTGTGGAGGTTCACTCAAACAGAGGCTAAGTGTATTTTGTGCATGGAAAATACAACTTCTGTCTCTGTCCTTGCAGTTCTGACAGTTGGGTCAGGCTCATAGCTTGCTCAGATTCAATCCACCAAGAGGGAAAATCCCAGTTCAGATGATGACTAATGAATTACAGGGCTTTTGAGTCCACACCATCTCCCTACTCAACCCCCAACACAAGGAGAGCTGAAACACTCTGCTTCATTTGCAACAGTTTCCTTTTTTTTCCCCCAAAAAACATATCTCCAGCCCAACTCTGTGGCTTCTGTTGGCTTTTTGTTTCCTTCTGTGACTGGCCTGGAAAGGGTTTCAGTTGGCTCTGGTGAGGAGGTAGGATGCTGCTGTTGGAGGTGGGATGCTGCCTTCAGTACATCAGGTCTCAGCACTATACCAAGGATGGGCTGAGCACAAAGGGGCTAGCCTGAGATTAGGCAAGCATGACAGGCAGCTCCAAGATCTGCCTTCTCAGTGTAGGATCATCCCTAAGGAATCTGTTCAACATCTTTATTGATGATCTGGATGAAGGGATCGAGTCTACCATCAGTAAATTTGCGGATGACACCAAGTTGGGAGGCAGTGTCCATCTCCTGGA
>VWZO01011421.1:300400-311509 GCA_013396975.1 Bucco capensis | reverse complement strand
CCAGACTCTTTGATAGAGTTTTCCCAAAGCACTCTATGCCTTTGCTAGCCTATTGTCTATCTCTCTGTCAGTCCTACCATCTGAGGAGATGAGGCTGCCTAGGTAGTTAAACTGTTGGACTGATTTAAGATCTGATATGAGGATTATTTTATTATTTTATATATGAGATATATTATATATGTATTATAAACTCTGTATACTCTATGTACATGTATCATTTGATATGCACCAGATGCTATATGGATATGTATTTCCTCTTTATTCCCCAAATTCTATTAAACCTTCTGGGCTTCTTGCCATGTGTCAGAGAGCAGCAGGAGTACCCTGGGCTCTGTGCTGCCATGAGGTCCTGCCAGGGCTCACCCCAAACCCTGCTGCAAGCAGCTGCAGGTGCCATCTCCTCCCCACACACTCATCTCTAGAGCTCTGACTCAACCCACAGTGCCGGTGAAAAGGTTTTTCCTCCAGATGAAGTGGGTGTGTTGGCTCATCCTTAGCAGCATCCCATCTCCCTTATCTTCTCTTTCCCTTTTGCTCATCTAAGGCTTAACACAACCTCCCCACCCACCTGTCTTCTCCTCCAGGAAAGAGAAAAACCCATTAAAAGCTTCCCTTTGGCATCACCACATGCTTCATCTCATGCCATCTCTCCCTTATGATGGAGACTGAGCATGATCAACTCCTCAGTGCTGCACAATGGCCAGCACAGCCCCTGTGGTTCCAGTTTGTGCTCATTGCCCCTTGGCCTGGCCCTGGGCACCACTGAGCAGAGTGTGGCCCCAGCCTCTTGCCCCCTGCATCCTTGAGCTCTTGCTCAGCATGGAGCAGCTCCCCTCTAGCTCTGCTCTTCTCCAGGCTAAGCAGCCCCAGAGCTCTTTGTCTTTCCTCCTGTCAGAGATGCTCCAGTGCTCTTAGCATCTTGGGAGCCTCTGCTTCATCACTAATAACCCATGATAATTAGTGGGTGATCAACCATAAATGTAATTTAGTGGAGGAGGGATCCCTCCATCCTCACACATTCATCAGGACATGGGCACGAAGCCCATGGGGGCTGTTGGACTGGTGTGTGTTTGCAAACCAGTAAGATGGACAGACTGGGGCTCAAATGAAGGATGCTGAAGAAGGACTCAGAGCCCTTTGCACCACTCCGTTGCTGTGCACATGCTCAATTGCACTGGAAAACCACATTTTGACTCCAAACCCACCCTAAAGAAGTCAACTCTGCAGCTTAGTTATCTTCCCAACACGAGCCAAGAATAAGCTTGATGCTGGAAAGCTTGCAGAGCCGGGGGGCATCACTCCCCACTCCCAGCCCTGTGTCAGTGTCCTGCCCCCTGCAAGGGTGGACAATGAGGGGCTTGGCATGGAGCAAACACCCACAGAAGCTCTTGGGCAGCTGAGGACTGACCCACCTCATGCCACACAGCACCCAGCACCTTCACATTGGGGGTGAGGGTGGGAAAGGGGTGAGAGAGCCTTTTTGAGGCTGCTAGTTCAATATTGACCTGCTCTGAGCATGGTCTGTTGGTCTCCAGGTGAGTTATTCCACCTGGATATCCCTCAAAATGCTGCCTGCATCCTCTTTCTGAGCTCCTGGCCAAGTCTGGCTGCCCATGGATATACCAAAGGGTGGGGAGCAGGGCACTAAGTGTATAGGTGGAACACAAAGCTGCATATTTCCTCTGAAGGACTGGGATAGCATACGATGGATAGGGTGGTTTCAGGGAGGATTATTTTATTATCTATGGTTTATTTAATAATCCACCCCCAAATACACAAGGAAGATGCTTCTCAAGTGCCTTTTCCCAGTCTCCCCTGTGTTAAACTGGTTGCAGCTTCCAGACAGGAAAGAAAATTCAAGTATTTTTTCCCCTTGCAACCAAAATAAACATCTATTTATCTGAGAAACATGGCTTGGAGATAAACATGTAAGCTCTTCATAAATCCACCATCACTCAGAGCTCCCAGGGAAGCCTGAAGCACTGTTTTCTTTTGAAATGGAAAGGGGGAAACTCGTGTCGTCGTCGTGGCTAGGCTTCACAAACCAAGCTCCAGGGAGGGCTCCACCCACGCTCCTCATCAGCCTTTTCCAAGCGTGCTGATAAAAAGAGGATAGCAGATAGCACCCTCGAGCCTGTGCAAGGGATTCTTTTAGGTGAGACACAGCATGCACAGAGCTGGACCCACCCTTTAGTCCTAAGGTTCATCTGCCAGGGCCTAGCAAGCTTGGACGCTGGTAGCAAAGTCCTTAGGATGGAGGTTTAACCTCTTAGCTGGAAGGCCTTACAGGGCTAAACGAGCTCCATCTGCCCGGGTTTGGAATCAGAGTTGTCCTTCTCCTAGGATGACTGCCAGAAGGCTAATGAGCTCATCCTCCCCATCCAAGGATTCTAGGAACATGGGTATCACTCCCCACACTTTCCCGTGGGCAATGAGTTTAATGCTCAAAGGGGGAAGCTAAAGGTGAAACAAAGAGCCTGGTACAGCTCTGCTTCTCCTCCCCCTGCAGCTCTTCAGAAGGGTTTCTCTTTCAGTCTTCAGATGACTCTTCACTCACTGTTCCTTGGTTCAAAAGCTGCAGAAAGAAAGGTCTCAACCAGTCAGATGTCAGCAGAGCATCACAGGATCACACAGGATGGTAANCTCCTGCCAGAGAAGCTCCACTGCCCTCAGCATCTTGGGAGCCTCTGCTGGACTCTCTCCAGTAGTTCCTTGTGTGTCTTGAGCTGGGGAGCCCAGAACTGGGCCCAGGACTCAAGATATGGCCTGAGTAAGTCAGAGTAGTGGGAGAGGAGAAGCTCCCTCCACCTGCTGGTATCACTCTTCTTCATGCACCCCAGGAGACCACTGGCCTTCCTGGCCAAAAGGGCACATTGTGTCTCATGGTGAACTTGTTTTCCAGCAGCACTCCCAGCTCCTTCTCTGCTTTCCAGCAGTCAGCCCCTTTCCCTGTCCTGGTCCATGAGGTTGTTCCTCCCCAGATGCAGGATCCTACACTTGCCCTTGCTGAACTTCATGAGGTTCCTGTCCACCAACTGTCAGCCTGTCCAGGTCTATAGATGTGCTTTAAGAAAAGAAGTTTTTAGAAATAAGGATTTGGGCTTTTTCTCCTAATTTAAGGAAAAATAATAGGGAAAACATTGAAGCAGCATTTTGTGTATGAGTGTGGTTTTTTTTGGAAGCAGAGCTGACCCTCAGGACAGCTAACACTAGAGGGCCCAGAAAGTGTTTGAAGTAATGCTGGTGCATTCCTAGATGTGCTTTCTGCTTTAGAACTGGCAGTGCTGCTTGTGCATCCCCCTAACCCCTCCAAAAGCAATCATAGTTTACAACAATAGTGAGTACCAGCAGTTATTTGGAAGGATTTTGCTATAGAGACCTCCAAGTCTCTTACGACAACAAATCTCATGTTTTAGACCCCATTTGCAATTGCTCTTGTATTTATATGTATTTATAACCTGTATTCTGAGTATATTTGTGCCTGTCTAAAGTTGTTTCCTATCAATACAACTGTCCTGGATGCAATTCCCCTTCCTGGGGGTGGAATTCAGCCCCTTGCTGAGCCTCCTGCCACAGCTGATGCCCATGGGCTCTGGGACCCCATCAGCTCCAGGCAGCTGCAGCTAGAAATGGAGAAGGATTTCTCCTGGGGTTTCCAAATTGCTTTTCCACATTCCTTGATGGAGGGAAGAAGGAAACAGCTTTTCCTGGCATTCTTCTGTTGTGATATTTGGGGTTTGGGCTTGGAAAATATAGAGGTAAAGACCCCAGAGGAGTGGACCTGAGGGTATGTCAGCTCCTGCCATAAGGACTCCAGGGGATGCTCCCAAGGTGGAGATGACAGGAGATGTTATTTCCAGCCATTCCCAAGCTGCCATCACTAACTGATCTCTGCACCTCCAGCATCCTCTGCCCCCTCCCAGATTAACCCCCCCTCCTTTAGCTAATTCCCAGGCATTTAGAGCAAGCCACATCTCCTCAGAGACACCATTAAGGAGGAGAGATGAGAAATGTAATATGTAATGGGAGCAGTGATGAGAGGAGAGCTAGTGGAAAGGGATTTCTCTCTTGAAGAAGGCAACCTGGCCAAGCTCAGCCCCACAGACATGCAGGATTACAAGGTCCAGGCTTGCTCTCTAAGTGTTTTGGAGTAGCCTGTAGTCTAGTGGGGATGCAGAGCCTCCAGTAAGGGGCTACCCTCACTCAGGAGGCCACTAGAAATAGGCTTTGGCTTGCAGAAACATGAGGATGCTCTTGCATGAGGTGAGCTCAGAGCCAAGCTACTGAGATGCAAAGTCCAGGGAGCAGAGCAATCACCTCAGCCCATCTTCTGACCTCAATCAGGGAATGGCCAGGGCCAAAGTCACTGAGATTTCCATGCTGCCAGCAGCCATGCTCAAACACTTCCACACACATGGTTAAAAAGCCCTTTCAGGCAGGAGTACAAGTCCCAGGGGACATTCTGATGCTCAGAGTGCCTTTCTGATGGTCCAGAATGGAAAATGAAGGTGTAAGATGCTATTTGAACCGCAGGCTGCAATCCTGGAGGCAGCTCCCTGCTTCCTGAGCATCCCCTGTGCCAGGGGAGTGTGTCTGGGGTGCAGGAAGGGGCTGGGCTCCCCTCCAGCACTGTCACGATGCTCTCACAGATGATCAGGAGTAGCCAAGATGTTTCCTGCAATTCTTGCTGGCCCTGACCTGGCTTTGGTTATCAAGGGGGGTCCTGGTGCTCAGCACCCACAGCAGCCAGCTGTCACTGACCTTCCCTGCAGAAGCTGAGCTGGGCTGCAGCATCCCCTCTGAACTGGGTTTATCTGCCCATGGCTCTCTTCCTTTGACGTCTGTAGATGAGCTTGGGGCAGAGGTGCCTCTGTGGGGTGGATTATGCAGCTGAGAAGCATTGTAACCTCCTGCACCCTCATGAATCATGGCAACTTGCACAGATAACCCCTGGAGATGCTGCAACAGTGTGGGGAAGCTCTGGGAGAGTAACCTAAGATAACCATAATGTTCCTGAGCAGCTCCCTCAATACCAAACATCTCAATTTAGAATTGTATTGATGTGAGGTTCTGGCAACATTTTGGGTGCCCTTGCAAAGTCCTGCAAGTCTTGGTGTGGAGCAGGAGGTTTGACTCTTCTTCTCCAGGCTGTTGGCATGCTCAGCATGAAACCATGGTGATATCTTACAGAATCATAGATTCATAGAATTGTTTTGATTGGGAAATAAGATCATTGAGTCTAACCATTAACCAGCACTGCCAGGTCACCACTGAACCATGTTCCTCAGCACCACATCTCCAGGGCTTTTCAACCCCTCCAGGGATTGTGACTCCACCACTGCCCTGGGCAGCCTTGACAACCCTTGTGGGGAAGAAATTGCTCCTCATGTCCAAACTAAACATCCCCTGGTGCAACTTGAGGCCATTTCCTCTTGTCCTATCAGCAGTTCATTGTGAGAAGAGACTGAACACCAGCTCACTCCAACCTCCTTTCAGAGAGTTGTTGAGAACAAGAAGGTCTCCCCTGAGCCTCCTCTTCTCCACACTAACCAACCCCAGTGCCCTCAGCTGCTCCTCAGCACACTTGTGCTCTAGACCCTTCCCCAGCTTCCTTGTCCTTCTCTGCACACACTCCAGCACCTCAATGTCCTTCTTGCAGTGAGGAGCCCAAACCATACCTGATATTGAATTATTACATCACCCTATCCAATAGCAATCAGGTGCTGTGCCCCCTGCCCCTTCCAGCATGGCAAACCACTCTCTGTGGGGTACATGCAACCCTTCCCAAGGAGTGCAAACCCCAGAGGGGGTGAAAAGTCGCTCCAACTGCCAAACCAAACCCAAGGGAATCCAGACCACACCAAACTCCCCAACTCTGCAAAGAAACCAACTGATGTTCAGATTAGATATAAGGAGGAATTTCTTTCCTGCAAAGGTTGTTAAGCATTGGCCCAGGCTGTCAGGGAGGTGTTGGAGTCACTATCCCTGGGGGGGCTTTAAGAAACAGTTAGATTCTCTCCTTAGGGCCATGGGTTAGTGGCATGGGGGTGCTAGGTATGGTTGGACTTGATGATTTTAGAGGTCTCTTTCAACCTTAATGATTCTGTGATGGGGAGTCACCATGCAGTTTGGGGAACACCCACCACCCCAGTCAACACCCCACCTATGGAGACCCAAGCTGCATTCCCTCTGGGCAGGGTGGCTTTGGCACCACAGCACCAGCAGCTTGTCCTCAACAGCCTTTTCCATCCTCCTGCTCCCTATTGTTGGCTGGAGCCTGGCCCTGACCCTGGGTATTTATAAGCTCCCCTTCCTGCCCGCCATTGTCTGCCTGCAGTCGCGTCCTGGATGAGCCAGGCCTCACTCCTCGCTTCCTCCCTTTCCTGTTTACAGTGCTCAGGAGGAGCTGCTCCTGGCTGCTCCTCAGAGACCTCCATGCAAGCCTATTTATCACAGAATCACAGGATCACAGAATCAGGAAAGTTGGAAGAGAACCCTAAGCTCATCAAGTCCAACCATACCTATCATCCCCATGCCACTAACCCATGGCCCTAAGGAGAGCATCTAGATGTTTCTTAAACCCCTCCAGGGATGGTGACCCCACCACCTCCCTGGGCAGCCTGGGCCAACAATTAACAACCATTGCAGTAAAGAAATTCCTCATTATATCTAATCTAAACCTTCCCCTGCTGCAACTTGAGGCCATTTCCTCTTGTCCTCTCACTGTTAACCTGATAGAAGAGACCTACCTCCATCTCACTGCAACCTCCTGTCAGGTCATCGTAGAGAGCAACAAGGTCTCTCCTGAGCCTCCTCTTCTTCAGACTAACCAACCCCACTTCCCTCAGCTGCTCTTCATAAGACCTATTCTCCAGATATATATCCTTCCAGCTGAGAGAGGGAGAGAGGCTTGGGATGCCTCCAGTGAAGCTGTAAGACTTCCATAATTTGGGATGGGTTGAGCCAGGATGTAAAGCATCCTCTTGCTGTTTGTCAGTGAGTCATGCCACCACCTTGTAAACCTTGATGGGTTTGTCCTGAGGTTTTCCACCCAGTGCAGAGGACAAAGGGATGCTGTCAGTGAGGTAGCAGCTCCCATGCATGCTGTCTCTCCATTTGTTCATCAGATTAAACCCTTTCTGTCCTCCTTGTTGTTACACTTCCTCCAGGAGAGATGTGCTTTGCACCAAGCAAGAAGATCTGGGCTATGTCAAGTCCTTTTACCTCCTTGAAATGCTCTGGAACCCCAAACCAACAGTCAGGCTCAGATTTGAGCCTAAAATGAGCTTTTTCTTCTCTCCTAGAGCAGTTACTCCATGGCCTTGCCTTGAGGCAGGCAATGTGTGCTGTATGAGGAAAGGGCAAAAAACCCTCATCTACACTCTATCCTGGTGTCATGTGTGAAACAGTTTATTACAGCAAAAAAACAAACAAACAAAAAAAACCCTTTTGCCCAAATACCTTTTATTGTTCAGGGAGGTACAGTAGCAACACTGAGAGCTCCCAGGCATTTCCCTCCCAGCAGTGACCTCTGTGACAGAGCTGGGCCAGAACAGGATGGGGTTTGGGCTTCTCTCTGCTGAAGGGATTTGCTTTGTGCTAAGAAAAATAAATCAATGTTCAATGAGAAAAACCATCAAGAATTTGTGAGCATTCACCCTCAATTTCAGTTGCTTTTGCTTGGGTGGGGAGGTAAGGCTGCTCTGGCCACCACCATGAAGCTGTCCCAGCAAAGGGAGAGTAAAGGCATAGGGAAAATCATTTTGCTCATTCCAGAAAGAGGGCAAAATTGCAAAAAGGAGGAAAATCAACCCTTGAGTTTGCTCCTGATAGGTTCTGATCAGCAGGGTTGGCAGAGGGGGTGGCCTGTTGCCACCATCATCCTTCCTGTGCTGCACAGGGAGGTCATTTCTTTGTGGGCTTTTCCCCACTTTTTTCTGCTTAAATGGAGATGCTTCTGACCCAGCAGTTTGCAAAGGTTACCCACAGGATCAAATCCAGTCCCCCATCCAACATCCTCACCAACAGAGTCCCCTCCCACCAGCAGAACCCCCCAGGGTGCACTCCCAGCAGCAGGAATTAAACAAAGCCAAACCAGAACCCTCCCAACATTAATCTAAGCCTAGCAAACCTGGGTGGAGAGAGGAAACCCCTAGCCAAAGCCATTCATTAGCCAAACTCTGGATAAATAATTATCTTTGCTGCCAGTTGCCCAGCCCTCAACCTCTGGGTCCAGGTGGGGACATCAGTCCCAGCATCTACTCATCTCTGGAGGAACACAAGTCCTGTTTCCCCCTCTCCAACACAGGAACAATAGCCTTGCGTCAGCCTCTGCTCCTGTGGCTCATGGAGCTCCACTATTTGTCTGTTTTGTTCCTGCTCCTGCCCTAGAGGATCTCCCCCCTGCAGTCCCACCTGGAGCTCTGGCTGGGCTCTCAGATGTGCAGAGCCCATGGCTGTCACTTAACATTTATTCTTTATCTGGCCATGACAGGCGAGGCAAATGTATTTCCAGATGTTTCCTACCCCACAGCCCAGCCCAAGGCTTTTTGGGTTTTTCAGGCTGTCCATGGGCAGGAGGGAGCAGCTGCCTGCAAACACTGCTTTTGTTTCACCCAAAAATAGACAAAAAGCCCCCCTCCAAATTTCCCTAGAGCTCCTTTTCATCACTATTAAACACCAAACTAAAATCTCATGTGCTTTCTTATTGATTAAGTCACTGTGGGGTTTGGGGCAGGGGAGAGAGATGGATAATGAGAATGATCTCCTGGAAAAGAGTCAGTAGAAATGTCACAGAATCACAGAAATTTAGGGGTTGGAAGCAACCTCTGGAGATCACCTAGTCCAACCCCCCTGCAAGAGCAGGAGAACCTGGAGCAGGTAAGCTAGACCCACCAGTGAACCCAGCAGAACCAAGGCTTTGTGCCTGCTGTAGCTCAGACAGTGATGGACATATTGCACTGAGGCTGTGGGGGCAGTCCCAAGAAGAGAGACTCATGGAGAACTATACCCACCCTTATCTAGGACCTTTTCACCACCTGCAGCAGTCCATCCACTGGGAGTAGGCAGAAGACAACCTCCAGTGATGAACCAGTGTTCATCAGAGCTGGCTTCTGCAAGGACACCAAATATCCTTTGCTGAGCATGGGAATATAATGGGAACCCAGCTGAAGGCTGGCACATGCACCCCACAGGCTTCACTGGTGGTAGGGAAGGGGCTGAAGCAGCTCCTGGTGTGATTTGGAACATGTTGGTTTTGCCAGAGCCAGACCTCATGATGAAAAAATAAGACTTTAGTTTTCATTTTGAGTTTTATTGTCATTCTAAAGCAATATGGTGTAGGCATTTTCCATGGAAAGCCCATGTCTGGATGTCAAAGTGGAGCTGGTGACCCAGATCCAAAGCATCTCACCCACATCCTGGCAGGAGGAAGCTCCTGCTGCTGACACAGGCTGAGGTTTCTCAGTNTCGCCAAGCCTAGCCATGCCGATGACAATGACCAGTTACTCATCAGCTTCACCTGCCTCAGTCAGTGCAAAACAAGCTTTCCCTTGGCACTCTGTATCCGTCTGCTGGTGTAAACCCATCCTGCATCACCTTCAGTCCCTTGGAGCTCCTCCTGTGACACTTTTGGTGACAATTTTGTATGCATCAAGGAACATAAGGGTTGTGTGACATGGGAGCTCACAGCAGAGAGATGAGTATTCTTTCAGGACAAGAAGGAAGGGTGGTGCTGGTGACACAGCTCCAACGAGCAGGGAAATTACAGCTTATGTAGCTGAGGTTGGAGATCCTGGTAGCCAGGATGCTTCTGAAAGAGATGTGAGATCTTGCAGGGTTTTACACCAAGTGTTTGCTCCCTGCATTAATTCTCTCCTGATTCAGTCCTTGCACAAGTTCCTGGCTGCATTGATGCTCGTGGCGCTATTGATAAGGTCAGTGGACACGGTCATAGTATCATAGAATTGTCAGGGTTGGAAGGGATATTAAAGATCATCTAGTTCCAACCCCTCTGCCATGGGCAAGGACACCTCTGTCCCATCACTTTCTGTTCTTTCCCTCTTCCTATTTGGAAGTAAAATATAGTTCCTACCTAGATCTGAAGCCTGCAGTCAGACTCCATCTCCAGTTAATAAGGAGAAGCAGAATGAGAGAGAACAGAGCCACACATAGATGATGTGATTGAAAAAACCCACAGTTCCTCCATGTCCCAAGGAGAATTTCCAAAGCCTTTGTGCACCACAGGACTTGGAGCCCAGCTGAATTCATGCTGACCATCCAAAAAGACCTAAAATACAGTGTTTGGAAAGGAAAAGCTCTTCCTCTTACTGACTGGTTAGTGGCAGCTGCAAGAAGTGGAATTTCCCTTTATTTATATCCAGGTCATTAGAAAGAACACTCAGAGCTGTGAGTTGCTTATCTTCTGATCATG
Organism: Bucco capensis; assembly: GCA_013396975.1. Lineage (NCBI taxonomy): Eukaryota > Metazoa > Chordata > Aves > Piciformes > Bucconidae > Bucco > Bucco capensis. Next base: position 301,077 of record VWZO01011421.1, on the reverse strand, counting down.
TAGATAAAAGGGTGGACAAGCTCTCGCTGAGGTGCTTGTTTGGTAAGGGTGGGATCCATCTTGCTTTGTGCAGGTCATCTTGCATTGAGACATCTCTGTGGGGCTAATGCTCTGGATGCCATGGGGACAGAGGAAGGGCCCCAAAATCAGTGCCTGAAACTACGGGAGTAGTTAGAAGGGCAGTGAGGCTAGTGAGGGCTCTGGAACACAAGTCTGATGAGGAGCAGCTGAGGGAAGGGGGGTTGATTACCTCAGTGGCCAAGGGACAAGCTGTGGATGTGATCTATCTGGATTTGTGCAAGGCCTTGGGCACAGTCCCCACAACATCCTACTGGCCAAGTTAGAGAGCTATGGATTGGATGGGTGGACTGTTCAGTGGATAAGGAACTGGCTGGCTGGTCACATCCAGAGGGTAGTGGTCAATGGCTCCAAGTGCAGCTGGAGATCAGTGCCAAGTGGTGTCCCTCAGGGCTCTGTGCTGGGGCCTGCACTATTTAATAGTTTTATAAACTATATCAACAGCAGCATTGAGTGCACCAGCAGCAAGTGTGCAGATGACACCAAGCTATGGGGTGCTGGGGATAAGTTGGAGGGGCAGGATGTCATCCAGAAGGACCTGGACAAGCTGGAGAGGTGGGCCCAGGGGAACCTCATGAGCTTCAACAAGACCAAGTGCA
>VWZO01011421.1:273811-300227 GCA_013396975.1 Bucco capensis | reverse complement strand
CAAACCGTTCTAGGATTCTATGATTAGTCTGGAGAAGAGGAGGCTCAGGGCAGACCTTAGCTCTCTCTACAAGTCCCTGCAAGGAGGTTGCAGTGAGATGGGGGTAGGTCTCTTCTCCAGGGTTAGCAGTGAGAGGACAAGAAGAAATGGCCTCAAGTTGCAGCAGGGGAGGTGTAGATTGGATATAAGGAGGAATTTCTTCCCTGAAAGGGTTGTTAATTGTTGGCCCAGGCTGCCCAGGGAGGTGCTGGAGTCACCATCCCTGGAGGGGTTTAAAGAAACATATACACACTCTCCTTAGGGCCATGGTTTAGTGGTGTTGTAGTGATAGGTATGGTTGGACTTGATGATCATAGAGGTGCCTTCCAGCCTTCCTGATTCTGTGATTCTGCTTCAAAGTGCTTTGCAAGCACAGAGGCTGTTGGGTGGAGGTGGCCCCCCCCACACCGTGTCCTCAGCACACTGAGGGAGCAAGCTTTGGGCTGCCTGGGGACAGCACTGCTGGGCCAACATTTGCCTCCAGCCTTTCCTGAGAGGGAGAAGAACTAAATCTCAGCTCAATGGCCACAAAGCCATGCTGGGGTTTGACTCCTCTAGGATCACCCCAAGCCCTTGGAGCTGCCTCCTCTCCCCACTCCAGCTCTCCACAGATCCCAGGCTGGTGTCTGCACAAAGCCAGGCTGCAGCCTCCCACGCACTGCAGAGCTCCCTGTTTGTAAACTCAGCAGCTTTGAGCAGGGCCCCAGGCCCCAGGGACGGGTGGAGGAGGAGAGGACACAGCCTGCTTTGTTGGCCAGGCAGGCTGCAAGGGAGGAGATGGCATGAGAGCTAAAACTTGTCTCCGAGTCACACAGCTGGGGCCTGGAGTGCACATGCAGTGACCCATCCCTTTTGCAGATGGGGAAACTGAGGCACAGTGTTATGATGCAAACAGCAAGACTCTGTGGCCTGAAAAAGCTGCTTAATCATCCACATTTATTTCTGAAAGCCACCTTATTTTTATGTATCTGGTCCAGGCTGGTAACTGTTCCCAGGGAGGGGCTGTGTGGGGGTTTCTGCTCTGAACATAGGTAGCTTTTCAAAGCACTTTGGCCCTGACCACACCATGCTCTCATTCACACTGCTGACAGGCTGCTGGCTCTGTGGTCTTCACCACAGCAGAGCAGAGAACAAGAGCTTTGTGAGACACATCTACTCCTCTCCATCCTCCCCAGGGTTTGGTCCTGCAATTTCTGCTACATGAGGCAACCCTTTAATTTTTAATAGAACATTATTGGATATTAGGAACAATTTCTTCCCCAAAAAAGGTTGTCAAGGCCTGGCTCAGGCTGCCCAGGGCAGTGGTGGAGTCACAATCCCTGGAGGGGTTGAAAAGCCCTGGAGATGTGGTGCTGAGGAACATGGTTTAGTGATGAGCTGGCAGTGCTGGTTAATGGTTGGACTTGATGACCTTAAATGTCTCTTCCAACCAAAATGTTTCCATGATTCTGTGCTTGTGGATGCTTAGGATAGTGCTGCAGCACTCACAGAGGTGGATTTTCCTCTCTGGGGAAGAGGTGGCTTCAGCATGGGGATAGCAAGAAACACTGGAGAACATCTCAGCCCTGGAGAACTCATGGAGGTGTTTGGGGAAGGTTCCATGGAGCATTTCCAGTGTCTGCTTCCCCAGGGCAATCTAAAGCTGTCTAGGAGGGGATTTGATTTACCCATGGTAGGGGAAGAGGCAGCTACCCTTCAACCCCAGGGTGAAGTTTCAGGGTCAAGACAAATATTGCAGAGGTGTGATGGGAAAAGGGATTGAGAGGAGCAGGAGAGCTCTGGGCACCTGGGGTGAGGACAAACAGGAGAGCTTAGGAGCACAGCTGGGAAGGAGCCAGCCACAGGGATCTGTGGGAACATGTATGGATGTTTAGAGGCTGGAGAATTGGTGGCTATGCCAAATCAAACACTTACCCTTTTCTCTCCCCACCCTAAAGAAAAGGTGCCTAGGGCTCCCTGTGCCCTGGAGGGGGGAAGGAAGAGTGAGGAGGGCCAGAGCTGCTGGCTGCCATGGGATGGGAAGGATTTGCACAGCTCTTCAGCCCTGCAAAGGGGCAATTTGGGGAAGAAAGTCACTTTTGGGGCGGGGGGGGGGGCAAAAAGTTGAAATAATATTCTTTTGCCTTCTTAATTATCCATTATTTCTGTTGGGGAAGGAAATAAGCCCTCTGGAATTCTTTGAGATCACAATGAAAGCTGGATCCCTGCTGTCCTCGTGTTCACCAAACCCTCTTGGGTCCTTCTGCATCACAGCATTCCTCTCCCTACACCAGGAAAAAGTGAAGTCACTTCCCCAGGAGCCCTTCCAGAAGCCATCCCAAGCCCTGATCCTTCCCCCTTTATCTCCTCCAGGATCATCCAGGCTATGAGGAACCAGGATAAGCAGAAGATTGTTTAGACAGGAGGATAAACACCACTGTGAGGAGGAGACTGTGGTGCAGAGACATCTGCCTGCTGCATGCAGCCACAGGGGCCATGGGTGGGTGGCTCTGGCAAGGTCCCAACTGAAGGCCATGAAAACCCAATAGCTGCCCCAAAACCTGACTCTGGAGATGTTTAGCTTCAGTCCAGATTCCTCAGTTCCTCAGGGACACAGCCAAAAATACTCATCAAGATCTTCACTGCAATGCCACCAGGCATGGAGAAGCACCCTACAGAGAGCTTGCCCCTTTCCTGCCTCACTTTCCCCAGTGATTCAATTGGGATTCATGACCTTTTCCATCCTGGCCTGCATGGCACAAGGGATGCATATCATAAATATGCTTTTGTCATGTCATTTTGACATTTAACATAGAATCCTAGACTGGTTTGGGTTGGAAGGGACCTCTGGAGCTCATCTAGTCCAACCCCCCTGCACTGGGCAGGGACATCCCCAACTAGAGCAGCTTGCCCAGAGCCCTGGCAAGCCTCACCTGCAATGCCTCCAGGGATGGGAACTCAACCACCTCCCTGGGCAACCTGGGCCAGTGTTCCACCACCCTCGTGGGGAGGAACTTCTTTCTAATGGCCAGTTTAAATCGACTCCTCTCCAATTTCAAACCATTGCCCCTTGTCCTTGCACTGCAGGCCTTTGCAAACAGGCCCTCTGCAGCCTGCTTGCAAGTTCCCTTTAGGTCCTGGAAGGTCACTAGTAGTTCCCCTGAAGCCTTCTCTTCTCCAGGCTGAACAATCCCAGCTCCCTCAGCCTGTCCTCAGAGCAGAGGTGTTGCAGCCCCTGAGCATTCTCGTGGCCTCCTCTGCACCTGCTCCATCAGCTCCATGGCCTTTCTGTGTTGAGGGCTCCAGAACTGGACCCAGTATTGCAGAGGAGGTGTGAGCAGAGCAGAGTGCAGTGGCAGAATCACCTCTCTGGCTCTGCTGGCCACGCTTCTCTTGCTGCAGCCCAGGATGCCATTGTGCTTCTGGGCTGCCAGCGTGCACTGTTTGCTCATGGCCAGCTTCTCAGCCACCAGCACCCCAAGGCCTTTTCTGCAGGGCTGCTCTCCATCATCTCATCCCCAAGCCTGGATTGATAGTGGGGATTGTTCTGACCCAGGGGCAGGACCCTGCACTTGGTCTTGTTGAAGCTCCTGAGGTTCCCCTGGGCCCACCTCTCCAGCTTGTCCAGGTCCTTCTGGATGACATCCTGCCCCTCCAACTTATCCCCAGCACCCCATAGCTTGGTGTCATCTGCACACTTGCTGCTGGTGCACTCAATGCTGCTGGCCATAGCCTTTATACAAATATTAAACAGTGCAGGCCCCAGCACAGAGCCCTGAGGGACACCACTTGGCACTGATCTCCAGCTGCACTTGGAGCCATTGACCACTCCCCTCTGGATGTGACCAGCCAGCCAGTTCCTTATCCACTGAACAGTCCACCCATCCAATCCATAGCTCTCTAACTTGGCCAGTAGAATGTTGTGGGGACTGTGTCCAAGGCCTTGCACAAGTCCAGATAGATCACATCCACAGCTTGTCCCTTGTCCACTGAGGTAGTCACACTATCGTAGAAAGCCACTAGGTTTGTCAGACAGGATCTGCCCTTAGTGAAGCCATGCTGACTGTCTCTGATCACCTCCCTCTCCTCCATGTGCCTTAGCAGAACTTCTAGGAGAATCTGCTCCATGATTTTCCCAGGCACAGAGGTGAGGCTAACAGGTCAGTAGTTCCCAGGCTCCTCCTTTACACCCTGTTTGACAATGGGTGTACCATGCCCCTTCTTCAGTCACTAGGGACTGCACCTGACTGCCAGGACTTCTCAAATATTATTGAGAGTGGCTTGGGGACTCCATCAGCCAATTCTTTTAGGACTCTGGATGCATCTCATCAGGTCCCAGACACGTATGTATGTTCAGGTTCCTCAGGAGGTCACGAATCTGATTTTCACATACAGTGGGAGGGACTTCACTGCCCTGGTCCACACCTTGTGGCTTTTTAACTTGGGAGGTGTTAGGAGAGAGGTTGCCAGTGAAGAGGGAAGAACATCTTAATCTTCATAACAAGAGAGCCAGATTGGGCACATCTGCCCCATGAACCATCAGAAATCCATGATGAAGCTCTTTGTGAGGGACAGGTATGGAGACAAGGTTTGTCTTCTCTTGTTTTCCAGTCACTTTGGTGACTATAAACAGGTCCCTAAGACATTTCCCTGCTTGATTTATTCCCTTCCCATCCACATGCTGAGCAGAAAAAGGCCTTGAGGAGCCATGTATCTGCCAAGGTTCATCTGCAACTGGGAGAGGTGACTTGCCAGCACTGATACATCCCTAACAACACCAAAAGGTGCTTTGGAAAAAAGAAGAAATTCCAGCAACATTAAGAGGTAAATCAGGATAATGCAATGCTCTGGATTGTCCTGCAGGTTGGAGGGAGCTGGGATAAAACCTTGGTGGATTCTCCATCCCCTACAGCCCTTGGAACAGGTCCAGGAGTTGGATATACATAGCCCAGCCATAAAGAATAGGTTCATTTGGGAACCACAGGATAAATTTCCTCCACAGGTCAGTTCAGATTGTCTCACCAGTGCATTGTATCCTCTAAAGCTTCTAAAGCTATTAAGCCAGGGCTGCTAAGCTAATTCTGGCTGCTTACACTCCCAGCTAATCCAATATTTGTCATTTTTAAAGCACCTGGGAGTTTTTCTTCAGCTTAACTAAATCACCCTGACAATCCCTTCAGCTAAAGAGCTTCCCAGCACCATTTTTGGCAAAAGAAGGAAAAATCTGATTAGGAGAGGTGATGAAAAGGTACATTCCTGCCCTGTTCCTGGCTGGAAGATAACTTGGTGAATGGAAGTGCTGCACTGCTCCCACCAGTAATCCAGCAGCATGCAGCAGCAGGGATGGAGAGGTGAGGACATTTGGCTTTGAGCATTGGGTGATTAAGTTGGAGGAGAGTCATCATTTTGGCTTCATCTTTAAGCCAAATCTTGATGGTTTGTTGGTGTTCATCTCCAGTGGGCTTGAGATAAGTTTCATTCAGCCAAGGGGAAAAGAAGCCTTTGAGATGAGCTTCTGCATCTAAAGACAGATCTTCCCCCCCCCCCCCCCCCCCCCTCCTTCTAGCTTCTCTTATTTTTTAATGGACTTAATAAAAAAAAGAAATGTATTAGCCAAGCCCAACCCATGTGCTTTTAATAACTCAATTTCATTAACATCTCCCAAACTGTCTTCTTAAAAGGAAACACAGTCCTTGTTGGAGATGCTTACTAGCTCACACAACACTGTGCAGAGACAGCAGCAGCTGAGCAGTGCCAGAGGAAGGAGCTGAGGCTTTTCCTTGCTTACCTTGGCAGGGGCCAGACCTGCCCCTTCACCTATTTCCAGGCCACAGTCCAGAGCTCCTGCTGGAATAAATCACTGCAAATGGGGAGAGACAGAGGGGGAGCAGCAGCTCCCTAGCTCTGTGGTGGAACCTTAAAGGAAACAAAGGGAGCAAATGATGCAGGAAATCCAACCTTTCCATGGTGTTTTCCATTTCTCTACACCATATTTGGGGCCTTCTCCTGGTACCTCATCCTCTCATCTTTCTGTGCCCTTTTCTTTCTACCTTTCTTTGTTTCCTTTCCCCTCTCTGTGGTTTTTCCCCTTCCCCCCTCACCTGGCCCAGCTCTAGTGGATGCTCATACACCACAGAACATCCAGGCAAATGCTCCTGATCATGCTTTTTGACTTAAAACACACCAAGGATGCTCAGGTTCAATAGGAATGATGCTAATAATTGCATTGGTTAGGATGCACACTCCATGGGAAAGGAGGTTGGCTTTGGCTTTTGCTGGAGAAGAGTTGATTTTTGAAGAGAAACAGGGAAAAGCAAGAAAATACCAATTTATTTTGCAAATGTCTGCTCTCAACAAGAAGTCAGCAGGAAAGTTCTTTCTCCTCTAGCCTCATCTTAGCTCAGAAGCTGGGGCCTTCTCCTGGTACCTCATCCTCTCATCTTTCTGTGCCCTTTTCTTTCTACCTTTCTTTGTTTCCTTTCCCCTCTCTGTGGTTTTTCCCCTTCCCCCCTCACCTGGCCCAGCTCTAGTGGATGCTCATACACCACAGAACATCCAGGCAAATGCTCCTGATCATGCTTTTCCCATCAGGACCTCCAAAGCCAGAGAGCCAACCAAGACAGCATCTGCTTTCCATCACACCTGCCAGGCAGGGCTTAGATCTCCTCCAGTTTAAGACATGTCAGTGCATTAAATATATCCCAGCAGATTAAAACCATGTTCAGACAACGCTAGCTCGTGGCTGCCCTGGCCCAAGGGTTTGGAGTTCAAAGGAGCTCCTTTGGGGTGATGGCCTGAGATTGCACAGCCCCAGAACTGCTGCTGAGGCTGACTTGGACTTCTTGGATGGGTGGACAGGACTGGAAGTGCTCACTGGGATTTTGCTTTGGCATCTGCTGGCTCATGCTGACTGCTGAGGTGATGGCAAACACATGGCCAAGCTCTTCCCCTCTGCTCTGGATGGAAGGGTTTGGTAGTAGGGTTCAGCTACTTCTTGCCCCAGTTGGAGGAGGGCACCTCTGATGGTGGCAATGGCCAGCCCCAGGAGATCATGTCTGTCTGGATAATGTCTCAGCTAAATCCAGAAAAGAGTCTGCACAACAGTGGCTGCAAAGGCCATGGGACTTGGGGAGAGTCATGCAAGTGGCCTCAAATCCCTTAAATCCAGCTGGCCAGAAGGTCACCTCTGAGAGGGGCTGGGAAGTTCCACTCCATGGTGGGTTTAGGAAGCCTCTTTTCCCTGGGCAGAAAACAGCTGTGGAAGGTCTGTGATTCATTTATTTATGAGCCCAGAAGATGCCCCATGCCCATGAAAACCAACCCTAGCAGTAAGCCAAGAGCATGGGGCAGGCAGGGGAGTGCTGCCAAGATGGGTCAGGCACAGGGCTCCAGCTCTTGGGTAAAAAAAGCCATTTAAAACCCATCTTTAAAAGACAGCAAGCCATTGTTTCATCATTTTGCTTGAAGAGAGCAGTTCTGAGCCAGCAGCTGGTTGTTTTGCAATGCTGTTTGACACTGATTTTCCAACCTCATGCCTATTGCTGCTGATGCTGCTGGAGTTCTAGCACCTGGAAGTCTGCTCCCAGTGTGTGTGGAGCAGCAGAGTGTCCTGAGGAGTTTTAATCTCCACTTACAGCTCCACTGGAGTCAATAAAGGCAAAAAACCACCCCCAAATCCAATCCAAACCCATTGTAAGTAGAAGGGGAAGGAGATTTGAATCATGGAGTGCTGGAAAACTTCTCTCATCCATTTGCTTCTGGGCCTGACATCTCCAACAAGAAAAATAACCAACCACTTTCCAAACTGCAAGAGGGGTCTGGAAAGGTTAATCCTGGCACAGCTTCACCATCAGCCCTTCTGGAAGCTGTTTCCCCATCAGAAAACATTATCTCTGGTTGGGTTCATTATCTGTGGTTGGGTTGGGATTCTCCTGGGTGCTCTGCTGGGGAGGGGATGAGGCTTAGCCCCTGTGCTGTATTTGCATCATAACTCCTTTTAATGGGGGGAGATAATGATCCTGTGATAATTTCCTGGGAGTAGGGAAAGAGAAATGCTCCTGGTTCCTGTGCCATTGCTTGTACAGCTCCTGCCTTGCTTAGGGAGAAACTCCCTTTTCCCTAAAAAACATTAAAAATGTCTTCAAAAAACCATGACTTGGTGTTTGTCTTGCACAACACCTTCAGGGGCAGCCCAGGACTTCTCCTGATGAGGATCTTGGGGTGTTTGCTTCTCATCCTGGAGCTGCAGTGCCAGTGTGCAGTGCTGGCTTCAGCAGCTGCTGCCATCTCCACTGCCTTTGGCCTTGTCACCCCGAGCACCTCATATTAGACATGGTGCTGTGCCAAAACCAGAGCTCTAGCTAGGAACTGAGCTCTGCAGCTTTCAGAGCTCTTCTTTGCTTTCTATAAAGTGTCCCTAGAGACTTTTAATTCTCAGGATCAAAAAGCTGCTTTTCGTTTTCCTGGTAATTTGGATTTTGTGCCATGACATTGTGCAACCATCCTCCCCTGGTTTGTTTCTTGGGGTTGTTTTTCTCTTCCCCAAGGTGACTTCCTTGGACCTCTTTAATGGTGTGGAAGTGGGATCCCCTCACATGGATCCCTGGAGCTTCTCCCTCTCCTCCATCAATGTGATAACCTGAACTTCCCAAGAGCAAACATCAAAGCCATGGAGAATTTGGGGCTGGTGCACAGAAGCCAGGAGCTAGTCTCAAGGCTTTCAAGGTGGCCAAATCCCCCAGTGAATCTCCAGTTTGAACTTGGTAGGTTAATGTGGCCATTTATAGATGGGAACAGAGCTCAGGCATGTTGAAAGGGGAGAGGAGCAGGAACCCAGCATTGCTTTTGATCCCTCTGTGCCATTGCCCCCAAAGCCACCATGTGCCCAGCACCTGATAAATGCTATTTATAAGCCTGGAGGAGGAGAAGTGAGGCTGTAAATCTTCCTTTCCTTTTCCCTACAGATAGAGAGGAGAATTAAAACCATACTCTTGATTGCCCAGAGATGTCCTATCCTCCTGTCCAAGCCCAGAGGTGGCCATGGGGACCTGTCCTGGTGACACCTGGCTAAGTCAGGATTTTAACATCTGTNCTCACTTCAAGAAGGATGTTGAGGTGCTGGAGAGGGTCCAGAGGAGAGCAACGAGACTGGGGAAGGGGCTGGAGGGGAAACCATATGAGGAAAGGCTGAGGGAACTGGGACTGTTCAGCCTGAAGAAGAGGAGACTCAGGGGTGACCTTATTGCCCTCTACAACTACCTGAAGGGAAGTTGTAGTCAGGTAGGGGTTGGGCTCTTCTCCATGGCAGCTAGTGACAGGACAAGAGGCCATGGCTTGAAGCTGCAGCAGGGGAGGGTTAGACTGGACATTAGGAAGCACTTCCTCACACAGAGGGTGATTGGGCTCTGGAATAGGCTGCCCAGGGAGGTGGTGGAGTCACCATCCCTGGAGGTGTTTAAGAGAAGATTGGATGTGGCACTGAGTGGCATGGTTTAGATGTTGGGTGTATAGGGTCATAGGCTGCACTTGATGATCCTGGGGGTCTTTTCCAGTCTTGGTGATTCTGTGATTCTGTGAAGTCCACATGCTGGTGAGAGTGATGCTTCACCCAGGTGAGACATTGCCCTACAAAACTGGTGGGGAAGGCATTTTTATTGACATTTGGGTGAGGTTTGATGTCAAAAAGCAAGGCTCCTGGGCCATAAGCTTTGCTGCTGAAGCTCCATCTCCACTGCTCCTTGAAGGACCATATTCCCTCATGTCATTACCAAAGTCATTTGTTTGGGAAAGCAGAAAGCTGATCTCTTTTGGTAGGGATCCACATCCTTAATTTTACCAAGCAGCAACCACAGAGTTTCCAGCAGGCTCCTGGAAGCTGCAGTGGAGATTCTCTGATATCTGATATGGGCTCAAGCTCATGCTGCAGCCCAACAGCTCTACACTCATGATAAATTTGGTTGCTGGCCCCCAGATTCTGAGTGGAAAGGTGGATGCCAAGCAAGCAGGATGCTCAGACAGCATCAGCTCTGTGCTGGAGAGGTGATGGCCCACTGATGTGGACAGAGTTAGCTGCTGGGCAAAGCTGTTTTCTTTGGCAGCAACAGGTCAAAGGTCAGTGCCGTCAAATGTGACCCACACAGCTGACCTCACACAGGGGTGAAGAGCACATTCAGATGCCAAAACTGATCACGAGGGCATTGGAGGCAGCAAGAGCAGGAGCTGGGGAAGGAATGATGCTCCCTCTCCCTGTCCCCAGCAGGGTGAAAGGGGAGAGGTGCTGGGCAGAGCCTGTGACCCAAAAGGCCACTGCAGAAGTAGGAGCAGATGTTAAACAGAAGCTCCCAGTGTTGCTGTGGCCAGCAGGAGCCTGACCCAGAGGAAATGACCCTAGGGAAGATGCATTGTCACCCAAAGCTCTTAACAGGAGATGGCAGCCAACTGATTAGGATGAGCTGCCCAGGGGCAGGAGCTGCTAAAAATACCAAGAGGCAGAAGACCTGGCTCCTCCTGTCCTGACACACAGCAGTTCCATGGGGAATGCTCTGTGCTGTTTGCATGGCTGTGGAAATAGGACTTCCCCCAAACTGGGGTTGTTTTGTTACCCATCCCTCCATCCTTCCCACTGCTGCTGCTCAGCTCCATGCCCTGGGATTCCTTCTGCCAAAACCAAACCTCACAGAGAAGTGCTTTAAGAGCATGTCTTTTAAGGTGGGGAAAGGGAGGCACAGAGTAGAGATGCCATTACCCTCCCTTTCATACCCTGGGGATGAGACAGGCCAGTTCTGAGATGTTTGGAGTTCAGCATCCCCTCAGGGACCAGCATGAGGCTGCAGCAGGGGCTGGGATTGTCATTACATTTCTCAACATTCCTACAGAACATCCCAGTCTGCTTCTGGTGGGAAAAATCTGCAGTGAGGGAGTTTGGTTGTTTAAGGGCTCTAGGGTAGGAGTTTTTTTCCTTCTTGCAATTTTCTTTGATGGACACCAAAGCCTTGATGCTCCAAAACACCCTAGTGACTCCAGCTGCTTATGGACACTGAAAACAATCCTTTCCCTTTGTGGCATCATCTGAGAAGGTTGTGGAGAGATTTATCTCCCCATCAGGAGCCTCTACCAATTGCTTTCAAACACTAGGGAGAGGAGATCAATTAACAGTGCAACCTCATCGAGTGTTGTGAGAGTCCAGCTCTCCTAAGTGCTCATAGGGTCCCTGTGAGCTAGTCTCTGAGCTCATGCCATAGAACACAGCTGGAGAAGGGGGAAAGATCCAAAAGTGACATGCCCAGGGATGGAGAAGAGTCAGGAGCAAAGATGGAGCCCCCCTGGGTAACATTTCTGCCCTTCATGGCAAAACATTTGGGGTGAGAAGCTCTAACATCCTGTGGAGTCAGCTGAAACCACAGTGGGACTCATGGAGCTCTCATAGGGTGTTGCAGCTCTGATGTCATCTCACATCCTCTGCTCCAGGAGACCAGGAAAGCACTCCACAACTGGAGCAGAGGAGGCTTTGCTCTGCTCCAGGAGACCACTCCAAAACTGGAGCAGAGGAGGCTTTTCTCTGCTCCAGGAGACCACTCCACAACTGGAGCAGAGGAGGCTTTGCTCTGCTCCAGGAGACCAGGAAAGCACTCCACAACTGGAGCAGAGGAGGCTTTGCTCTGCTCCAGGAGACCACTCCACAACTGGAGCAGAGGAGGCTTTTCTCTACTCCAGGAGACCAGGAAAGCACTGCACAACTGGAGCAGAGGAGGCTTTGCTCTGCTCCAGGAGACCACTCCAAAACTGGAGCAGAGGAGGCTTTTCTCTGCTCCAGGAGACCACTCCACAACTGGAGCAGAGGAGGCTTTTCTCTACTCCAGGAGACCAGGAAAGCACTGCACAACTGGAGCAGAGGAGGCTTTGCTCTGCTCCAAGCTTCGAAGGGAGCAGGGTGAGATGGTCAGGGAGCTAGAAAAGGGAGGAAGAGGAGTGAGGCTGAGGGCCAGCAGATCTCTGAGGTCTCTGCTGTTGTTGTTTCTATTTTTACTCCCTCTCTGTTTTTCCAGTGTCGAAATTCCACTTAAACAACAAAACAAGGCCTTGCCTGGCCTGTCTTTGCTGCCCTGCTGCAGCCTGCCTGTGCCTTTCCCAACGCTCTGGCAGGGCTTGCGTTGACTCAGCGAGGCCCAGAGCCAGCTCTGGTTCCTATTAGCAGTGATTAATGCCAGGGAAGATGTTTAGGCTCCCAGGGCTCACACACTGCTGGGGGACTCAGGGAATGTTTGGTAGCAGCTCTGCTGAAACTCTTCATTCCATCAGGGAGGTTGGGGTTCAGGTTACCAGCCCTGGTTTGAAGTCAGCTCCCTGGGAGGGTGGGAGCAGGGCTGTGGGGCAGGGCACCCTGAGACCTGGGGGCTGCTGGGGCACCCCCTGCTTTGCCCCATCCATGCAGAGGATTTTGTCATGCTCAGGTCCCCAGTTTTTTCCATGGGAAGCCCAAAAGTGCAATACAGAGAGGAATGGGAGTGAGCAGCAATAAGAGGTTTGCAATGACAGTTATGAAATGAAGCAGTTCAAAGCAGTGTTCCTCCTTCCCAATAAAGTCCTGGGGACAGCCAGAAAGCCACCTCCAGGACCAGCATCTTCCTCAACACCAGCAATTGTCAGCTAACTTTGATCCCTTCCCTATCAAAAGGATCACTACATTCAATTTTACTACATTCAGGTGTACTTTTTTCCTTGTGCTTTAGTTTATTATAGAATTGCAGAATCATTATGGTTGGGAAAGGCCTCTGAGCTCATCCAGCCCACACATCCACCCAACACTGCCATGCTCACCACTAAGCACTACAGCTCCATGCTGTTTGAACACTTCCAGGGATGGTGATTCCACCTCCTCCCTGGGCAGCCTGGGCCAGTGCCTGAGAACCCTCTGGGGGAAGAAATTCTTCCTAATATCCAACCTGAACCTCCTCTGGTGCAACTTGAAGCCAGTCCCTCTTGTTCTATCTCTTGTTCCTTGGGAGAAGAGACTGACTTCTACCTTGCTCCAACCTCCTTTCAGGGTTAATTGGATTAGCCCCAGGAGGAAGTGCCCAGGCTCCCCAGACTCCTTCCCCAGCAGATGTTCAAATAATACTGAATTAAAACCCAAGTTTCCTCTTCCAGGTAGCTTTAGCTGTCAGCAATGCAGAGGTGAAGTTTATCCTTCTGCTCTTGGTGGTATAAATCCTTTCCTGGGCTTTGGGCCAAGGCAGCTGCTGTTGAGGGGCTGAGGGATGTTTGGAGAATGAATTCCTGCTGCCCTCACACCACTCACCTGGACCAACAAGGGGAAAAACCCTATATGCCTTAAACGTCCCTGGGGTTGCTCCATTCCCAGCTCCTGGCAACAAGATTTCTCCCTACCTAGGAAAAGAAGGTGGCCTTGGAAGTGCATGAATTATTCCAGGTGCATCAGAGGCATCACCATGCCCCAGCAAGACCATGCATGGCTGGGGTCATCTCTCTCCACCCAGGCAGATGGAGATCCCTCTCACTGGAGAGAGACTGAGATCCCTCTCAGTTGCCTCCAAAGCCTTGGATGGCCACCAGCACCTCCACCCTTTAGCCATCTCACTGATTGTGATGGTTTTTCTGAACCTTTTCCATTCTCACCTGCAGCCCTTGCTCCTTCCAGAAGGATCCTCAGGGCAGGGCTGTCTTTGGAGACAGGCATTCCTGCTGCCCAAAATATCATCACAGCATTGCCTACAGACTTGGGGATATGTCAGCAACTGAATCATATCTGACTTACTTTCCCTAGGCAAATTTTAACTGCTTTTAACCTACTTATCCCTCTGCCTATCAGTGATGGATAACTTCTCTCTCACTTCAACCTCACCAGTGTTGCATTCTCAGCTTCAGCTCAGAAGATGCAGCTCTTCATGCCTGCCCTCAGTCAGCTATTTCTAAGCTTTTCAAGCCATCTTCTTCAGCTCTCCAAGCATGATCTGGGCTTGCTTTAGCTACCAGATGTGGAAAGGCTGGAAGAACAAGCCCCTGTGCCCTGCTGGGAAAGCTCCTTGGGTTACAGACTCCAGTACCTGGGAGCCTTCAGAAGAGAAAGGAGTTTTTGGAGAGCTGGTTTGGATTTAATTTGGTTCCTCTCCACCCCCAGAAAATTGTTAGTTTTCAGCTAAAAGCCAAACTCTACCCAATTAACTCTCACACATGAGCATTTCTGTGTGAGTCTGGGCTGATTCCTTCCCTTGTCATGTTGGTCCCAGGACTACCATGGAAAGCAAAGAAACTCCCAATTTACCAGCAACCCAGTTCTTCACCTAGAAATGTATCTTGAGGGATATTGCCTTTTCTAGGAGCACAAATCATGCCCTTTTCAGGCTTTTCTTTCACTCAGCAATTCAATCATCCAAGAAGCTTGGCAGAGGCATGGGGCTGCAGGGTAGACATGTCCTGCATCTCTGAGCATCCACCATGGAACAGGAGAGCAAGCTGGGGCTGCACTGGCAGCTTGAGGTCACAGTTCCTTTGTGTTCCTCATTCCTGGAAAGCAGATGGATATTGTCTTCTCCATCCTGACTTTCTAGCCAGCCTTCTTGCTTCCCAGGCCACCCCAGGCTCTCCTGTGTGGAGCATGAGCAGCCAACTCAAGCCCAGCTTTGCTCTGCTGGTGATGGGGATGGAAAGCCAAGGTTGTCTCCTCCCAGCCATGCTCCTAACTAGTAACACACAGACACAGAGCCATGGGCTTCCTGCTGCCTTGGGCCAGACCTCTTGTCTGCTTCCCTCTGTGTCCTGCGTGGGGAGAGAGAAAGTGGTGGGAAAGTTATTTCCCAGGGCACCCAGCTGGCTGTGGCAGTGTCTCCAGGCTTGGAACAATGCTTGGAAGGGAAGAGGAGGGGAAAAAATAGTCTGTGATGATGGTGTACAGACTTCTCCAAGCAGCAGCAGTGCATAGTTTGTGGTGGAGATGTCCTAGAGTTATTTCCTACAGCAATCTGGTTTAGGTTAGGCAACCCTGCTAGCAGCCTGAGGTCTTCACAGCTCCCAAGTTCCTCTGCTGGACTTTCATTCATTTACTAGCAGCTTTCCTGCTACAGGCTTTGCTTTTCCCAAAGGAGATCTATTGGCCTCCTCCCTGGCTGCTTCTCCAAGGGATATTCCCCAAACCTCATCTGCTGGTGGCTGGGATTTCATCCAGCCCAGGCCCAGCTCGTGGCACTCCTCAGGCAGGGCTGGAGTCTCCCAAGACTCTGCTCTTAGCAAACATCACATCCCTGTGCTGGAATTCAGGAATGAGTCACAGGCTGTGCCAGGGACTTGGGTAGCTGCAGCTGGCTGAGATAAAGCTCACAGAGAGGGTTTGTCCTGCACCCTTAGTAAGTTTGCAGATGACACCAAGCTGGGTGGCAGTGTCCATCTGCTTGAGGGTAGGGAAGCCCTGCAGAGGGATCTGGACAGGCTAGATGGCTGGGCCAAGGTCAATGCCATGAAGCTCAATAAGGCCAAATGCCAGGTGCTGCCCCTTGGCCTNTCCCTGGAGGTGTTTAAGAGACAGCTGGATGTTGTGTTGGGGAGCATCATTTAGTGGGGTGATAGGGCTAGGAAAAAGGCTGGACTCGGTGATCTTCAAGGTCTCTTCCAGCTGTAACTGTTCTATGATTCTATGATTCTATGAAAAGGGGACATGCATGGCTTGGACATCTCCATGCCACCAGAGCATGACAAGAAAAGCAAATGGACAACAGCCTGGGAACTTCTTCAATGACTCTCAGCATTTGGGGGAGAAAAGAGGGAAGGGAAGAACTAAGTTCCCATTTGTCAGTACTTCTGATGTCTGCTAGGACATGAACCACATCTACTAGATGCTTTTGAACCAGCTCAGCCCTTCCAGATCACCTTTACCATGCACAAGGAGTGCACATGGGAAGGCATCAGCACTTTTTCTTGCTGCACCTTCATCCATGTTGCTAAGCTTAGAACCTCTTCTCTACAGCTCCATCAGCTCCTACTCATCACACCATGCCCTAAATTTTGGGTCCCTACTTTGGATGGATTTCATCAGCCTTGCTTTTCCCAGATGGCATCAGCAGTGCTCTCCAAAAAGCCATCCTCCTCGAAGCATCTGGAAGCTGAATGCACAGAAGTTAGTTGGTCAAAAACCACAAAGTCATTTCTCTCCACCACCAGAAACTTCTGTGTTTGTTTCTGTAGTTACAGCAACCCCAAATGAAGATCTCCACAGCTTAAAAAGAGTGTCTGAGACATGCTCAAGGATTCTGAAAGACCATCTGTGTACAGGAGGGGTGTGCTCAGCAGAGAAAGAAGGATGCAGCTCCTCACACAGCAAAGGGCTGGAGGATCATCAGCTGCTTAGTGCTGGTGCTCCTCCTGCACCTCCTCATCTTGGGCATGGCCAAGGTAAAGGAATCACAGAATCATTAAGGCTGCAATAGAACTCTAAGATTATCAAGTCCAACCATACCTATCATCCCCATAGCACTAACCCATGGCCCTAAATAGAGCATCTCAATGTTTCTTAACCCCCTGCAGGGATGGTGACTCCAGCACCTCCCTGGGCAGCCTGGGCCAAGACTTAACAACCCTTTTAGGGAGGAAATTCCTCCTTACATCCAACCTAAACCTTCCCTGGTGCACCTTGAGGACCTCATTTCTGGCATGGTCAAGGCAAGATTTGGGGTTAAATCCTTCAGCTCCTTCTTGTCTCTGCTCTCCAGCCCTTCTCTGCCCTGGGTCACCTCCCCATGTGCAGCTGGGGCATGAGGAGCAGCTTGCAGCTGCCTGCAAAGCCTCCTGATCTCTATCAGTTTTGCTTGTGTGGTTAAGCAACTTTGAATTATCAACCAAATTGTTTATTAAACTAATTGAGCTAAAATGTGCAACTTCTGGAAGAAGCCTGAGCTCTGTTTTCTTTCCTCCCCCATCTCCTGATGCTCATGGTAGGGGAACCAAACTCTCCAGCTGCTGAGATATTTCCAAATCCACACATCCAGCCTTTCATTGCTCCCTTTCTGTTTCTCATTCCCATCAGCCATCCCAGTAGGAATTGCACATTCCTTGTTGCTAATTTTAACAAGGATTGCCCAATTCCCTAGGAATGCTCCAATGGAAACTGCATCCTGTGTCCCTGCCAGCATGGTGTGTGTGTGCACTGGCTGGCTCCTCCTGACAAGACTTCCAAATGGCTTTTGGTCAGGTTTGGTTGAGTTTTTGGGGGGTTTGTCTCCTTTCTGGTGAGTGAGCAAGCAGTTGGCATGGCCTCACTCACCCTGAGGCTGCTGCTGGCTCATGGGGACCTGGCAAATGACACGTGGCTCTAGTGTTCTCCTCGTGTGTCCTGTTGCCATGCCCTTTTTGGGTTGGGATTGCAAGGTTTTGTGGATGGGCACCAGCTTGTCACTGGGTTGGGGCAAGCCCTAAGGTGAGTGGGAAGGAAAAGGTGCAAAATCCCATTTTGCTACTGCTACAACACTGCAATGTTGGGATTTGGGAGGGATGATGGGACCTCCCGATGGAGATGGAGATGATGGAGTTCATCTCCTGAGGGAGATCTCATCCCTGAGGGAGATCCCATCCAGAGATATGCTGATGATGGAGATCATCTTCTGAAGGAGATCCCATCCCTGATGGAAATCCCATCCAGAGACATGGTGATGATGGAGATCATCATCCCCTGGTGGAAAACCCATCCAGAGATGGTGATGATGGAGGTCATCTCCTAATGGTGATCCCATCCCTGGTGGCATCTCCTCAAGAAGCTGCTGCACCCTCTGCTCAAGGCATGAACGCATTTCTTTGAGCTAGAACACGTATTTAGGAGGATAAAGCAGAGCAAGGTGTCCTCAGGCTCCATGTAAGCCACAGCAGTGGTGAGTGAGCCCTTCCAGCAGCTGAAGAACCTCACCACTAAAGACATCTTCCTCATTTCCACTTTCAGTTTGCTCACTGCCCAGTTTTGGCCTCTGTATGCCTCAGCTCTCTGCTGCCAGATGTCTCTTCCCCTCGGAGGAGGGAGTCTGAGAGCTGGATAAGCCCTTTGCTACCCACAGGGAGGAAAACGAAGCTCCCAGAGCCTCATTCCAATCATTCTCCTCTCTCTGCCCTGAACTGTAGCCAATTTTGCAGCTCTGGCAGTAAATATTGGTGCTGCTGAAGCCCAAAAGCTGTCACAGCCCAGGGATGGTCCTTGCTGCCCTAGCTCCTATTCCTTTGCCTGCTCCCCACCAAAGCATCTGATCCATGTTGGCAGACCAGACACTCTTTAGTGGTTGTTATCCTTGTTTTACCAGAGGACAAGGACACACATGGACATTAAAACTGAGGAAAGATCTTACCATGCCCCATGGCAGCACCAAGTAGAATCTCATACAGCAAACAAAATCATGATCAATAACTAAATCAATCAATCAGTCCTCATTTCTCTCACCTCTGAGCTCATCAGCTGGGTCCTGCTTCCTCAGAGGCTGGAATCACTTGGAATTACCCAGGCCTGTGCCTGGCAAATACCCCAGCCATGGGTGCTGGCTGTCCCAAGGGGGCTTGTCCCCATGGGATCTAAACCCCTTGGCACATCCCAGCCAAGAGCTTGGCACTGCCTTTAAACAGAGATTTCCAGATCCAGCTGGGAGATGGGCTGTAGGAATTAGCTTTACACTCCAGGAGGGAAATCAGTGTGGATCAGCACCAGCAGAGAACCTTCTCCTCCATCACCCAAGGATGTCCAAGGCATAATCCCAGCCCTGGAGACCTTCCCCCACATGAATGCCCATGGCAGCCAGCAGCCCCTTGGCTCCCCAGTGTCACTGGCTTGCTTTTAGGTATTTATTTTGCCTCCCACCCCCTCTCCCTCCTCATTCCCTTGCTGGCACAGAGCCTCTAACACTATTTTTATCAGCAGGGATTTGATCTGGCATGAAAGCTGCTGTGTGGGACCTCACAGGAGCAACATCACCACCCCAAAAAAGGGGGGGAAAAGGAAAAATAAACATACATCTCCACTTGTGCCAAGCAGCCAGGCCAGGGGCTGGTTCTCGGGGGGAGGGGAAACCCAAACCAGGGCTGTACCAGTCAGATTTGCTCTGATTGCTAGGTTTTTGGTGCCTTTGTGATGAAAAACGAGCCCTTGGTGATGCAGAGCCTGGTGATTTGTGGGCAGTTCTGCTCCAGCAAGGGCTCTCTGCTTGCCCAGGCTAGGGGTGTGGAGGAGAAGAGGGTTTAGGGAGCTCAGGGGCAGAGAAGCTGGCAGGTGGATTGGAAACAGATGCCAAAGGTGCTCACGCTGGGGACTGCAGAACACTTCCAGCCTGGGCCAAAAAGGGTCACCTTCAGCCAGGGGCTGGGACATGGTGCCTCCACCTGCCCTCACCCTCACTGAGGTGCAGCAACTGACCTCATTTGGACTGTCCCTGAGCACACTGGCCCCTGAAATAGCAGGAGGAGTCCAAGCTGGAGGAAGCGATGCTCTGCAGAGCTGAGTTTGGCTTTTGCACCTCACGAAGGTGCCAGATCACTCAGGTTAATCTTTGATCCTCTATGTTGCTGCCTCTGCTCTCTCCACTGCTCCCCAGCTGCCCAGAGAAGCATTTGGGGCACCCAGGTGGAAAAACATAACCACTTGCAAAGGCTGTCTGTAGGAAGCAAGTGCCCTGAGCAGTTCAGAGCATCCCATGGACCTTCCCCCAGGACCCTGAGCCCTGCAGAGGCTCCTAGCCCCCAGGGACACCCCAGACAACATCCCTCCCTGACCCCCATCCCACCCTCCTGGGAAATACTTGGGACAGAGATGGGGAAAGCTGCCAGTGCTGCTGGGATGGCTTTATTCTGCAGTGCTGGGGTTATTCTGGCCAGGTAGATGGGTAATTGGAAAAGGTTTGGTGTCACAACCCAGCAGTGGTGGGGCTGGCAGGAGCAGCTGTCCCACTCCATTCCCAAACAAGGACCTGCTGTGTTTGGGTGGTGTTTTCAAGCTTGGTAAGGAAGGCTTGGGAATGGTGTTTGCATTTGGGGAAACTGAGGCATTGAGGGTGAAAGAGGCCAAATGCCCTAACAGCTCCACAGGTCACAGCTGTTGTGTCCCAAAGCTGCCCCGTGGGACACCTGCCAGCCCCTCCTGTCCTGCAGAGCACAGCAAAGCCTGTCCTGCTGCCAAATCTCTGCCTGATTCCTTGAGCTCATTAGCAAAGGGTTTGCCCTCCCCAGACAGATCCCTGGGTGTGAGGACAACCATGCCATCACCAGCTGGGATGTCTGCAGGAGCAACCAGGATGGGGAAAGGGAGAAACACAAAAAACCCCAAAGAAAAACCTCAAAGTGGGGATTTCTCCTTTGAAGTTTCCTAGGAGCATCCCCTCAGACAGAACCTCATTCCTCTGCCAGGCTTTGAGCTCAGCAGCACTTTGCTCTCCCCTCCACCCTCCCAGACCATGCAGCACTCACTCCCAGCTCCCCAAGATCCCCAGGGCTGCTCAGGACTGTGCTGGGGGCCCTGGGCTCACTGGTGGTCTGTGGTGGGCATGCTGGTGGTCTGCACAGAGCCAAAGGGCTGCAAGGCTCTGCCTTCATCTCTTCCTTTCCAGCTGGCAAATGTCATGAATGGAAGCTGAAAATACATGGCACTGTTCCTGTGGTGCGTTTTCCATGGAGCTGGAGCAGGAGGAGATGGGAGGGGGTGAGGAAGAGGATAGGAGGGAGAGAGGAGCGTGGGAAGGCAGTTCAGAAACAGCAGAGAGCTGGGCTGGGGCACAGAGGGAGGCAGCAAGGTCTCATCCCTCTGGGTCCATCCAGGGCACTCCAAGCTCAGGAGGGGAATTAGTTTTACCCCATGCAAAGGCAATGCTGTATGAAAGAAGAAATAAGCTCAGGTCAGCACGGTCAGGGCTGTGGGTGTCCTATTCCCACCCGAAAGGATGCAACAGGCAAGACACAGATGCATTATCTTGGTGAGCATCCCTACCCCAGGGATACAGCATTTTGAGGAGCATCCCCAGGGATGCCTCAACTTGGGGAGCATCCCTACAACAAGGATTCATCATTTTAAAGAGGGTCCCCACCCCAGGGAAACAGCATTCTAGGGAGTATCTCCACCCCTGGGGATGCCACATTTTGGGGAGTATCTCGACCCCAGGGATGCATCATCTTGAGGAGCAGCCATACTTCAGGGATAGAGCATCTTGGGGAGCATCCTCAGCCCCACCCCAGGGATGCAGCATTTTGGCAAGCATCCCCGCTGCAGGGATGCAGCTTTTTAGGGAGCATCCCTGTCGCTGGGCTCCCCAGGAGGCAGCAGGGTGCTGGCAGGCACACAGCCCCCCCCAGGCAGCTGGCTTTAGCCTCCCCTCGGGAGCAGCCTGGCCCAAGAGCTCAGTGTTCGCAGCTCTGCAGCGCGGCCAGGGCAGGGTGGCGCGGGGCAGGCTGCGGGAGGAACCGCAAGCTGCTTGCTCTTGCGTGATGTCCAGAGGCCTCGGCACGGCGCGGCAGAGCCAGCCACCGACAGCAAACAGCTCGTGCCTGGCAAGTGCTGAGTCCAAAAGAGCAGCCCTGGCATCCCCAGCACCACTCCCAGCCCAGGCACGGAGAAGCCCGGCAGGGGAAAGAGGGCACGAGTGGCTAACACCTTCCAGCAGCTCTAACTCGCCAGTTCCTCTACTGTAAAGCCCTAGCTGTGCCCAGGCCATGAACAGCACGTGTGCAACGGTGTGCATGGATGTGTATGGGTGTGTATGGGTGTGCATGGGTGTGTATGGGTGTGCATGGATGTGTATGGGTGTGTATGGGTGTGCATGGATGTGTATGGGTGTGTATGGGTGTGCATGGATGTGTATGGGTGTGTATGGGTGTGCATGGATGTGTATGGGTGTGTATGGGTGTGCATGGATGTGTATGGGTGTGTATGGGTGTGCATGGATGTGTATGGGTGTGTATGGGTGTGCATGGATGTGTATGGGTGTGTATGGGTGTGCATGGATGTGTATGGGTGTGTATGGGTGTGCATGGATGTGTATGGGTGTGTATGGGTGTGCATGGATGTGTATGGGTGTGTATGGGTGTGCATGGATGTGTATGGGTGTGTATGGGTGTGCATGGATGTGTATGGGTGTGTATGGGTGTGCATGGATGTGTATGGGTGTGTATGGGTGTGCATGGATGTGTATGGGTGTGTATGGGTGTGCATGGATGTGTATGGGTGTGTATGGGTGTGCATGGATGTGTATGGGTGTGTATGGGTGTGCATGGATGTGTATGGGTGTGTATGGGTGTGCATGGATGTGTATGGGTGTGTATGGGTGTGCATGGATGTGTATGGGTGTGTATGGGTGTGCATGGATGTGTATGGGTGTGTATGGGTGTGCATGGATGTGTATGGGTGTGTATGGGTGTGCATGGATGTGTATGGGTGTGTATGGGTGTGCATGGATGTGTATGGGTGTGTATGGGTGTGCATGGATGTGTATGGGTGTGTATGGGTGTGCATGGATGTGTATGGGTGTGTATGGGTGTGCATGGATGTGTATGGGTGTGTATGGGTGTGCATGGATGTGTATGGGTGTGTATGGGTGTGCATGGATGTGTATGGGTGTGTATGGGTGTGCATGGATGTGTATGGGTGTGTATGGGTGTGCATGGATGTGTATGGGTGTGTATGGGTGTGCATGGATGTGTATGGGTGTGTATGGGTGTGCATGGATGTGTATGGGTGTGCATGGGTGTGTATGGGTGGGCATGGGTGTGTATGGGTGTGTATGGGTGGGCATGGATGGGTGTGGGTGGGCGAGGGTGTGTATGCGTGTGCATGGGTATGCATGGGTGTGCAAGGGTGTGCATGGGTGGGCGAGGGTGTGTATGGGTTGCAAGGGTGTGCAGGCATCTTCACACATCTTCGTTCCCCACATCAGCTGGGAAAGGACCATGCTCTTCACCTTGCTGCTGCAGCATCCCATTCTCCCTCCTTGCACCTCTTCATCCTTCTGCTGCCTTCCCCTAGATTGATGTTTCTCCCCTTCCCTGGCCTCTCTCCACCTCTCTTGCTCTCTCAGAGCTTTCTAGAGAGCCATTCCCTTAGTTTAGGCTTCAGTACTCTCAGTTCCTCTTTCAATCTCTCCAGTGCCAGTTGAGATGTCTCATTTCAAGACATCGACCTGAAAGAGACCTGTTTGCTCTCCAGTCTCTATTTAGAGCAGCAGCTCTTGCTGTGGGTGGCTGCTTTCAGCATGCAAAACCTCCTTCACCCTGCAGGCCCCAGGGATATGCTGCCTCCTGCTCCACAGCACTGCTGGAGGTGGACATCCCTGGACATAGAGGTGCTGAAGACTGGAAAGGCTCTGCTGGGCTTTGTTTAAATCACACCCCTGAGCAGGCACACAACAGCACCTGAGGGCAGGAGGACATGCAAAAGCCTCCTAAGGCCCAGGTGAGCTCCTAAAGAAGCTTATCCCTTCCAGCAAACCCAATCCCACTGTGCTCAGTCTTGATAGCCTTTTATTAACAGCTTCAGTGTGGCAACAGCAAGGGATGCTTCCCACAGACTCGCAGAAGGAAGAGACCTTTAAGATCATCAAGTCCAACCATTAACCACCACTAGACCATGGCCCTCAGCAGTACATCTCCAGGGCTTTGAAATCCCTCCAGGGATGGTGATTCCACCACTGCCCTGAGCAGCCTGGGCCAGGCCTTGACAATCCTTCCAGGGAAGAAATTATTCCTCATATCCAATCTAAAACACCCCTGGGTGCAACCTGAGACCATTTCCTCTTGTCCTATGACTTGTTATCTGGGAGAAGAGACAACCTCCACTTTGCTCCACGCTTCTTTCAGGGAACTGTCAAGAGCAAGAAGGTCTCCCCTGAGTCTCCTCTTCTCCAGATGAAACAAACCCAGTTTCCTCAGCTGCTCCTCACGACACTTGTGCTCTAGATCCTCTTTTGGGGGTGCAAAGCTGTGGCTGTGATGGTTTCCCACAGGAAAGCTCCCATCCCCATCCTCCACTTGCCCATCCCCAGTCTCCTAAGCAGGTTACTGTACCTGACCAGAGAGCTTCAGCATGGGAAAAGGAGATGTGGGGACAGGGCAGGAGCATAGAGAGGAGAGAGTTTGCCTTGCCTGCCTCCCTCAGGACTTCCTTCAGGGCAGCAGGGACGTGGGATGCTCTACCATGGAAGTTGTTCCCTGCTGCCCACCCTATCCAGAGCAGCTCCCCAGGTGTGCAGGGGCTTCCCCTCCATGGGCTTTTTGGTGTGAGTGTTCCAGCAATTGCCTGCAGTTGCTAGGGTGGGGACAAGGGACGCTGAGGGCCAGGGTTGTCCCCATTTTGGGGTCTCACTCAGCTTCTCTGCTGTGATTAAGCTTGGGGTTAGCTGAGCTTTTGAAGCTCAGTGGTGTCCCTCAGCCATCCCAGGACCACACTATGGCTATGGTGAGGAGCATCATGGTTCTCCACCTCTTGTCCTGGGACATCTTCCTTCCCTCCTGGCTGCAAGCTGAGTGACCATAAATGGAGTTATTAGACATATTCCTTATCCTGGATTCCTCTGTTGCATCTTCTTTACACTGATGACTTGTCCAACCTTCTTGGTATTCAACCAATCTAAGCAGTGGGGTTCTGACCCACTTCATGCTGAGTCAAGCAAACGAGAGTCAAGGATGTTGTCCTCTGGGAATTTCCCATCCTGCACACTCACTAGCCTCATGATTAAGCATCAGTTCCTGGCACATCAAACTCTCTAAGTTGCTGCCTTCATTCAACAGCACTTCCAGACCTACAGGCTAAGAGGCTCCAACAAACCCTCATCCAGTTAGGCACAAGATGGCTTGATAAGGACGAGGGAAAACTCACTGGGAAAGACACAGTGTAGAAAAACGAGTGTATTTCTCAAAGGTCTGAGGCACAATGATCTGATTTGATCTATTAGGAACCCAGAGACACCCTTCTCCTCTTGCTGGACCACAGCCCAAGGTCTTGAGTAGGAGAGCAGATGCCCAGGAGCATCTTCACACTGCAGCAAGGGCCAGCTGGTGGTCACGAGGCTCTGCTGAGTTGGCTACACCTATTTCACAAGAGCCTGCTGAGGAAAATACTACTGTAGAAGTCATTTGGGGTGGTAAACCACAACTATCCCAAGCTCCCAGGGATGAGTCAGGATGAAAGAGCACTTTTAAACTGCAGAGCTGCCCTGGGAAAGCAGCATGGAGTGATGATAGTCTGTGAGGAGCTGGAGAGGACAACCCATATGTCCTGCTGCCAAAGTGAGCAGGAGACAGTGGGGTGCAGCATCTCCCTTCTCCAGTGCCTTGGGACCAGAGGCTGTGATGTCAGCCAGAGCCTTGTTACCTACAATCATGGAGTTTTCTTTAGTAATGAAAAAAAGAGAGAAGTTGTCCTCATTGCCAAGGTTTTCATAAAATCATAAAATCATAGAATCATTAAGGTTGGAAAAGACATTTCAGATCATCAAGTCCAACCATGAACCAGCCCTGCCAGGTTAAACCATGCCCCTCAGCACCATATCTGCACAGCTTTTCAACCCCTCCAGGGATGGTGATTCCACCACTGCTCTGGGCAGCCTGGGCCAGGCCTTGACAACCCTTTGGGGGAAGAAATTATTCCTCATGTCCAACCTAAACATACTCTGGCACAATTTGAGGCCGTTTCCTCTTGCCCTATCACCTGTTCCTTGTGAGAAGAGATCACCCTCCACCTCACTCCAACCTCTTTTCAGGGAGTTGTTGAGAGTGAAAAGGTCTCCCCTGAGCCTCCTCTTCTCCACACTAACCAAGCCCAGTTCCCTCAGCTGCTCCTCACCACACTTGTGCTCTAGACCCTTCCCCAGCTTCCTTGCCCTTCTCTGCACACACTGCAGCACCTCAGTGTCCGTGTTGCAGTGAAGATACCCAAACCTGAACCCAAGATTCGAAGTGCAGCCTCCCCAGTGCCCAGTGCAGGAGGACAATCCCTGCCCTAGTGCTGCTGCCACACTAGTGCTGATCCAAGCCAGGATGCTGTTGGCCTCCTTGGCCACCTGGGCACTGCTGGCTCAGCTTCAGCTGACCAACACCCACAGGTCCTTCTCCATTGTGCAGCTCTCCAGCCACTCTGCCCCCAGCCTGCAGCATTCATGAAGCTGTTGTGACCCAAGTGCAGGTCCCAGCACTTGTCCTTGTTGGATTTCATCCCATTAGTCTCAACCCACTGATCCACCCTGGCCAGATCCCTCTGTAGACCTTCCCTACCCTCCAGGAGATCAACACTTGAACCCAAGTTGGTGCTGTCTAGAAACTGACTGAGGGTATCCTTGATCCCCTTGGCCAGATCATCTTTAAGGCTACTCACAGAATTACAGAACTGTCAGGGTTGGAAGGGACTTTCAAGCTCCTCTATCCCAAGCCCTGTGCCTGCCATGGGCAG
>VWZO01011421.1:251368-273668 GCA_013396975.1 Bucco capensis | reverse complement strand
GAAGAGGAGACTCAGGGGGGACCTTATCACCCTCTACAACTACCTGAAGGGAAGTTGTAGTCAGGTAGGGGTTGGGCTCTTCTCCATGGCAGCTAGTGACAGGACAAGAGGCCATGGCTTGAAGCTGCAGCAGGGGAGGGTTAGACTGGACATTAGGAAGCACTTCCTCACACAGAGGGTGATTGGGCTCTGGAATAGGCTGCCCAGGGAGGGGGTGGAGTCACCGTCCCTGGAGGTGTTTAAGAGAAGATTGGATGTGGCACTGAGTGGCATGGTTTAGATGTTGTGGTGTATTGGGTCATAGGTTGCACTTGATGATCCTGGGGGTCTTTTCCAGCCTTAGTGATTCTGTGATTCTGTGATTCTGTGATTCCAGCATGTAAGAGAACA
Organism: Bucco capensis; assembly: GCA_013396975.1. Taxonomy (NCBI): domain Eukaryota; kingdom Metazoa; phylum Chordata; class Aves; order Piciformes; family Bucconidae; genus Bucco; species Bucco capensis. Next base: position 273,278 of record VWZO01011421.1, on the reverse strand, counting down.
ATTCTGTGCCTTGAGGAACACCACAGGTAAGAAGACACCAACTGGATTGTTTTTTCATTGTTTCCTCCCCAATTTTCAAGGCTAAAGGCAATGAAGAAGAAGGACACTGAGGGTTAGGAATTATTCTTCTCTTTAATTTCACATGGTTTAAAATACGATAGGAAATAAGGCTACAGTATATAAAAAACTCTCCAGCAAAATGATGTGCCAGCATCAGCAAGTAACAACAAAACCAAGCTCCTCCTTCTTACTTCAAGAATTCAGTGGAGGAGGCAACTTCTTTTTATTTTTTTGTATCCTTTATAAACAAACCAAACCAGAGCAGGACACAAGAGAACACACAGACACACACACACACCTCGCTACATCTCTAAGCTACCTCAGCTCAGTTTGGTTAAAAAGCACCTGCTTTTTTGTTTTTTTTTTTTTCTCCTTGGCTTTTTTTTGTTGGTTTTTTTTTTTTTCTTTTTAATCTCACTTTTAAAGTTTTTTTTCCCCCCTTTTTAAAAAATATAAATTATCTGAAAATACAAAGTTGGAAAATAGTCAAACAGCACAATATAACAATCTCTTCTTTCTTCTTCTTCTTCTTCTATGTTTATCAGCTTAAAAAACAGAATCCCATGTGTAAAAAATAAAACAGAACTTAAAAAAAAAAAAGAGACCTTTTTGGTTTGTGTTTTTTTTTTTCTTCTTTTTCTTACTGAGGCAGTTAATTCCTGGAGATATTCCATGATAACATAGATGCATACATAGATTTCTCATTATTTAAACCTCTTTGGAATGTAGACAAGAGCTCACAGATCTTATCCTGACCCTACCAGAGAGCAGAGCACACCAAGGCATCCCAATTCTGTGATGTTAAATGAGCAACAAGCAACCAAGCCCTAAAGTGTCCCAGAAAACTCCTCCAGAAAAGCAAGAGGCAGAAGATGGAGATGTTTCCTGCAGCATCTGAATTGATCAGTGCTCACAGGGACCTTATTTTGGGGTTTGGAAAGATGCAAGAAGCTTAAATCATGTCATACCTTCTTATTTCTTGCCCTGTTTGGCTATTTCTCCACCAGAAAATATCCATGTAAATCACCAAAAGAGCCTGAGACATCCCAAAGCAAGACAAAAATCACCCCATTGCCAAAAGCCACCTGGATCTGCCCAGGGTGAAGGTCTCCCCATGCAGAGAAGCCAGCAGAGGAGTGAGTCTCACCCTCAGCAGCTCTCCATCATCCCTCCCCAACCCCATCCTTCTGGTCCAGCACCTGGGTGTGGGTTAACCAAATTCTCCTGCATTCCCAAGAAGAGGAGGTCACAGGGTTTGGATTCCAGCACATCCCTCACCAAAGGTCAACATGCAAGCAGAAAGGAGAAAGAAAATACAAGAGAAATAAAATTAAATCCACAAATTTCCAGTGTATAAACAGCACACAGGCCTCTCCTGGATGGCCTCTAGATTGGGGATAAAATATAAACAAAAGAAGAAAATGAGGAGCCTGCTGGCCCTGGGATTGTCCTCCTCCTGCTGCACTCATGCACAGGCTGTAAGCTGGGATGAAGAACAGCCAGAAGTGATGGAGAAATTCTGGCCAGGGGCTGCTTCCACAAACCAGAGCTGCTTTCCACACCTCACCCTTCCTAAGCTATAAACCATCTTCCCCAAATCTCTGGGAACACCCGGGCTCAGCCTGGATTATTGCCCAGTGGAGCAGATGAGGGATTTAGCTTGGCAGAAGGATAGGGTTGGTACCTGAACCCATGCTTCCTTCTGACCGAGGGAAACTTGATCCCCATTTTCTGCTTGGAAAAGGCACTTCAGCTGCAGTGGAGCATCCAAGCAGAGCAGGAGACATGTCCTGGGGTATGGGCTGGTGCTGAGGGCAGGAGACAGGGCCCCTGGCCTCCCAGCAGCAGCTTCTCTAAGGGTGGCAGGAGGTTCCTCTAAGCACTGCTGGAAGCAGCCCACAAAGGGGAAGCTCTGCAGGCACGACAGCCACCCCAGACTCCTAAAAACCCTACCTGAGGGCTGAAAACCAAACCCAGAGGCTGTGTCCTGCTGGGATGCCCTTTAACCAGTCCTCCCCTGCACACTCCTGTGCTGTCACCTCTTGCTCCACAGCCTTTCAGCCTGCTCAGTGGCTGAGGGAGAGCTCAACCCCAGTGCCTCTTTCACAACTCCTGTTCTCCTTTCCTCTCTACAGCTTCCCCAAGCTGCTTTCTCCCTGTCTGCCTGAGGAGATGAGCTGAAGTTTAACTCCCCAGTGGGCAGCATCCCTTCCCTCCTTTGGTGCATGATCCTTTCACCTTCCTTTCATCCTCTTTGCTTTCCTTTCCAGCCACCCCACCCTTTTCTTTCCATATGCCTGGTGGGATAATGTGCAGCCCCAGCCCCAGGAGCTAACAGCCTAACTAACAACTTTACCTAACCCCCATCTCTCCCATCTCCCTTGGCTGGAGCTCCCTCTTAGCCCACTGCTTTCCCCTCCACTATCACCTGTTTAGCCCAGTTTTGGGGCTACCTTGCCCCAAAATGTCCAACAGAAGATACAACAGAGGTGCTGGGGAGGAACCACCTCTGAGCATCTCCTTGCCCTGGGGTCACACCTCCATCTAACAGGGGGTTACATTCCTGAAAATGAGCATTTCCACTCTTTGCACCCAAATTCCTGTCCTGCTGAGCTGATGCAGCAGGCAGGCATCACCCAGTGAGTATCCCTGGAGAGCCTCTTCCCCCCTCAGCTGCCTGCTGCTGCCTCACAGTGCCTCTGGAAAGAACACAACTCCCTAACCCACACAGACAGACAGACAGACAACACGAAGAGCAGGTACTTTTGGTTCAAACATGTAATACTGTCTTAAAAAGAGAATGCCCCATGGCTCTGGGGGGGAAAGACCCCCTTGGATCCACAAGGATCCATCTTGGGGGTTTTATCTGGAGAGGGAAATGCTCCCTGCCTGCTCCTCTTGAGCTGCCCAGCCCCAGAGCATGGCGGGAAGAGCTCAGTGAGCAGGAGTTACCCCTTGGAAGGAGGAGAGCTGGAGCAGCTCCCCAGCACTGATCCTGCCAGGAGCCCTCTCCTTTCCCCTGGTGACACCAGTCATATGCTTCATGTTATTCACACCCTGGGAGCAGGAGCAGGCTTACCAGGAGCAGTAAAGAAACCCATTTGCAAGGACAATTTCCTCTCTGCCTGCTTTACACACAGAGCAATAAAGATAGAGCTGGTTGAAACAGGAAGGAAAAAACATTTCCCTTTGGGTTTTCAACTTTTTCCTGATTTTTTTTCCTCCCCCCAATCAACATCTATTTTCCACTTAGCACATTCAAAATGGGAGAATTTCTCCCTTTTCCCCCCCAAGAAATAATAAAAAAGCAAATTTTCTGAAAGCACCATGAGCCCAAACATGACCTGAAAAAGGCAAAAAGATATTTTTCTCCATGTACAAAATGCAGCTGTACAAAAAGGTGGAAAAACATCCCAGAAGAGTGGAAATTTCAACCAGCTTTATCAGTAGAGCCTGAGGGACTGGAAGCAAGAGTGGCACACCCAGTCAGCAGCACTGGGAGCCACTTTGGAGTCCTTTTTCCTTCAGATAGGATGTGGAGATGCCAAGTTACAGAGTTCCACTTCTCCAGTGGGGTGTACAGAAAGTAATTCCTATTTTCCTCTCCCTTTTCCTGCAATAAAACTCTCTGCTGGCAGAATAGAAACAAACACACACAATATTGCAATACTAAGACCATCTTAGAGCTTAAGACTATTTAAAAACAACAAAAAAAAATACTGGCACAAAATTTCATAAAATAGAACTTTAACCATTTTTTTTAACATAAAAAAGTCTTGATCCCTCCTAGGAAAAGTTCTGCCTTGTGTAGGAAAGACAAGAGCCAACAGCAAGGCGATGGCACGAGAACGACAAAGAGTCCTTGGGGGTTTTTGTCCCTCCCCAAAGCAGGAATATTTCCCCCACTTTGGATTTCCCTCCCTGCTTCCCAAAAGAGGTTAAAAATCCTCAAATCCTGTCATTTCCTGGCCTGTCAGTTTGGGTGTGGAGAACACAAAGGGATCCATTGGATAATATTCTCTTTGAAACAGCAAGGGGTTTGGTTTGAAGGGAGCTACATTGTCCTGGCTTTCCTAAAACTCAGAGTTCCACCCCCCCCAAAAAAGCCTGTCTTGGAGCTTTCAGGAAATGAAAAATAAAATCAAGCCCATCCTTCTCTGAACCAAACCTCTGAGTGGCCAAAAGTTTCTCTCTTCTGCCACTTTCTCTCCCAACTTCCTCAAAGCATCAAATCCCAGTCGCTCTTTGAAACAAAAACAAACCAAAACCAACCAAAAAAACAGCAAAATAACAACAACAAAAAATAAAAATAAAAGAACCAACAGAGAAAGTCCCATGAATCTCCAAAACTCGGGTGGCCACCTTCACTCATCAGCATCTGGCTTGACATCCAGCATGGCGTGCAGCTCCTCGGGGGTGTAGCCCAGCAGGCTCTGCAGGTCGCACACGAAGCGGTACACATAGCGCTTGCCAGCTGTCTTGTGGATGATGTTCTTGTCGTAGTAGTAGCGCAGGCCGCGGCTCAGCTTCTCATAGTTCATCTTGGGCTTGTTTTTCCTCTTGCCCCATCGCCTGGCCACCTGGCAGAGGGGGGGAGGACAGTCAAGGAGGGCAATGGGATGGAAAATCAGTCTGCTGTGGTTAGGCAAGCAGTAGCGCCAGACACGTTTCCCTTGTCTTTAAGATGGACATGGATGATGAGGCCAGCAATGGTTACATCTAGNATGATCCCCAGAGGTCCCTTCCAACCTCCACCGTGATTGGATTCTGTGGGTCACGAGTTCAGGAAAAACAACCTCCATGCAATCATAGAATCATAGAATCCTAGAATGGTTTGGGTTGGAAGGGACCTCTGGAGCTCATCTAGTCCAACCCCCCTGCAGTGGCCAGGGACATCCCCAACTAGAGCAGCTTGCCCAGAGCCCTGGCAAGCCTCACCTGGAATGCCTCCAGGGATGGGAACTCAACCACCTCCCTGGGCAACCTGGTCCTGTGTTCTACCACTCTTGTGATGAGGAACTTCTTCCTAATGCCCAGTTTAAATCTACTCTTCTCCAATTTAAAACCATTGCCCCATGTCCTTTCACTCCAGGCCTTTGCAAACAGGCCCTCTGCAGCCTGCTTGGAAGTTCCCTTTAGGTACTGGAAGGTCACTAGTAGTTCCCCTGAAGCCTTCTCTTCTCCAGGCTGAACAATCCCAGCTCCCTCAGCCTGTCCTCAGAGCAGAGGTGTTGCAGCCCCTGAGCATTCTCGTGGCCTCCTCTGCACCTGCTCCAGCAGCTCCATGTGCTTTGTGTGTTGAGGGCTCCAGAGCTGGACCCAGTATTGCAGAGGAGGTGTGAGCAGAGCAGAGTGCAGTGGCAGAATCACCTCTCTGGCTCTGCTGGCCACGCTTCTCTTGCTGCAGCCCAGGATGCCATTGTGCTTCTGGGCTGCCAGCGTGCACTGTTTGCTCATGGGCAGCTTCTCAGCTACCAGCACCCCAAGGCCTTTTCTACAGGGCTGCTCTCCATCATCTCATCCCCCAGCCTGGATTGATAGTGGGGATTGTTCTGACCCAGGGGCAGGACCCTGCACTTGGTCTTGTTGAAACTCATGAGGAAATAGCAGAACATTGCAGAGGACTCTGTGAGGGACTCTATGAGGACTCTAAGGGGCAAAAGGAGGCCACAAAAATGATCCATGGGCTGGAAGCTCTCTGCTGTGAGCACAGGCTGAGAGAGTTGGGGTTGTTCAACCTGGAGAAGAGAAGGCTCCAGGGAGACCTTAGGGCAGCATCTCAGTACTTAAAGATGAGGAGAGACATTTTAGTAGGGCTTGTTGTGACAGGACAAGGGGTGATGGTTTTAAACTACAAGAGGGAGATTTAGCCTAGACAGAAGGAGGAAATTTTTTACACTGGGGGTGATGAGACACTGTCCCAGGTTTCCCAGAGAGGTGGTTGATGTCCCATCCCTGGAGAGATTCCAGGTCAGGTTGGACCCTGGATTTCTTAGCAACCTGATCTAGTTGAAGATGTCCCTGCTGACTGCAGGGGATTTGACTACATGACCTTTAACAGTTCCTTCCAACCCAAACCAGTCTGTGATTCCATGATATATACGTCAGGGAATAGAATGAATGTCCCATCTGCTCCCAGAAATGAGTGGCAAGCCTCCCCCTGACCTGTGCACATCCTATTTGCAGAGCTTTGGCACTAGACCGTGGCTACTTCCCACCAACTTCAGGCACAAATTGTCACTTCCTAGTTAATATTGCAGCCAACTTTGTAACAGGTTTTCAGTTGGGCTCTAACACATTGTTTTTCCCCACAAGACCAGCACAAGGTGACTGCCCAAATCTGAGCCGTGAAGGGAGAAGGGGAGGCTTATCCACATCAATATTCCAGTGGCATTTGAGCTGTGTACTGAATTCCAGAGCACTCTACCTCATCCGGGTCAGAAAGTTTGAACTCCCAGCCATCTCCCGTCCAGCTGATGAAGGACTGACAGGACTTGTCAGTGAGCAGTTCCAGCAGGAATTGCCACAGTTGGATGGGTCCACTGCCTAGAAAGACAAAGGAAGGAGGAGATATTAATGCCAGAAAAAGCACAGGGATTAAAAAAAACATCAAATCACATGCAAACAGTGCTCACTGAAAAAAAATAAGACCTTGTTCTATCAAAAAACCCTAGCAGTGGCCACAGAGCAAGGTCTGGGCTGAGATGACAGCTGGAGAGATAAATCCTGCAGGTAAAAGCACTTCCTATTTGCAGCCAGAGCTGAATATTCATGCACTGGAATGCTTCACTTGGAGTTACATAAATAGGATTATTTTTCTGGCATCCAAAGGGTGAGGAGTCACTGTCTTGGCACAAGAGCACCACCATTCCCTCCAGGCCAGGGCCTGAACTCCAGCAGCCTCCTGCTTCCTGACCCTGGCTTCTGCTCTGCCACTGTTCACTGAGAGAAGGGGGAAGCCAGGTATGAGAATCATTTGGCCTCTCTCCAGGGCATGTTGCTGCAGAAACAGGCTACAGACAGCTCAGTGTGGGGGAAGGAAAGGCTGGTGGGTCTGCTGGATCTCCCCATCATAGAACCACAGAATGCCAGGGGTTGGAAGGGACCTCTGGAGATCACGTAGTCCAATGTCCCTGCTCCAGCAGGGTCACCTAGAGCAGCTTGCACACGATGTGTCCAGTTGGGTTTGGATCTCTCCAGAGATGGAGACTCCAGCAACTCCCTGGGCAGCCTGGGCCAGGGCTCTACCATCCTCAAAGGAAAGAAGTTCCTCCTGATGTTCAGCTGGAATGTGCTGGCTGCTAGTTTGTGCCCATTGCCTCTAGTTCTGTCCCTAGGTGCCACAGAACAAAGCCTGGCCCCAGCCTCCTGACCCCCACCCTGTAAGGATTGCTCAGCATTGATCAGATCCTCCTCAGGCTGCTCTGCTCCAGCCTAACCAGCCCCAGCAATCTGCCTCACTGCAGAAAAGAGATGCTCAAGTTCCCTCAGCATTTCAGTATCCCTTCTCTGTTTCCTCTCCAGAAGTTCCCTGTCCTTCTTGAACAGAGGAGCCCAGAACTGAACGCAGTACTCCAGCTGTGGCCTCACCAGGGCAGAATAGAGGGGAAGGAGAACCTCCCTGGCCCTGCTGGCCACACTCTTCTCCATGCATGGTCTTGGTAAAGCCATAAGCAACATTTCCTGTGGTTGTGGCTCCCCTGATCCATGGGGAGAGGCACGAGCAGCCCATGCCTGGTACCTTCAGCCTCTCCTTCCAGCTCTGCTGTCTCCATCTTTCCCCTGGCTTTTAATTTTGGCCACCAGCAGCTTGCCTCAGGGTCCTGAACCTGACACATCTAACCTGCAGAGCCCTGCTGAGAGGCTGCAGCTCCCCAGCCTGGTTTTGGCTGGCTTCATGGTGTACGTGGAGTGATTTAAAAACCCTTATCACTCCTCTGCACTTGTGTCCCAAGCCAAGGCAGAGGAGAAGCCCTCCAGCCAAAATTTCTTTGATGAGCAACTTCCAAATGCAGCCACACCCAAACTATTGCACTTAGCTCTGGGCAACATGTTCTGGGAGAGGTTTTAAACACAGCTTAGGATATATCATTAATAATGACAATAATAATAACAATGATAAACAGAGCCAGAGGGCAGAGGAAATGATTTATCACCAAAAGAGCTGCAGAGGCTGGCTAAGGATAGCAGGCTGGGGTAGACCTCTACCTGCTGACAGCCACGAGCACAAGCTTCAAGCAGGGAAAAAACTAGTTCTGTGCTCAAAGGGATGCAGAAGAGCCTATTTCCACACAGGACAAAGAAGGCTGTCAGAGCTGTGGCTCTGGGATAACCCAGGGAGGGAAGAGAGAGCTGCTCCTCTTTTCCATGAAGTTTAATATGATTCAGACACAGACAAGCTGCTTGGGAGGATGGAATGAGAGAGCTGGCTCCAGGATGGGGAAATCCTGGTGTTCAAGAAATGTATAGATGCTCTATTTAAGGACATGGTTTAGTGATAGGTATGGTTGGACTTGATGATCTTACAGGTCTTCTTTTCCAACCTTAATGGTTCTCTGTGATTCTGTGAATCACTGTGTCCCATCCAGCCCTTCCCCAGGATGTTTCCCTCCTGTTATCCATAAGGAACTGCTCCAGGCACAGCCACAAGCAGGACAAAGCAGGGAGCTCACAGCATCTCTCTGCCTGGAAGTGACACTCAGCAGGGAAAGGCTCCAGCCTGTTCTCAGCAGGAGCTTGCCAAGACATTGAACACTCCAGGGCCACACTCTCCAGTAGGGATGGAATTGGGTTATCCCTGCCAGAGCAAGGGAGGAAATTCAGATGATGCTTTCACCTCTCATCCAAAAGGGAAGGGCCAAAACCCTGGCCTGAAATGCCACCACATCTCAGAGCTTAGACCTATTTATAGCAAGGAGCTTTGAACACACAGAAAATACTGGGCAAAATGGTTACTTCAGCTGCCTGACGTCCTCCATGGGGAACTGCAGGTGAGTTCACACAGGGATGGTTTCTCCTGACCCATCTGACTGTTCCCTGTACACACACAGAGAGCACCAACATCCAAACCAGAAGCAGTCTAAGGAGACAAGACTGAAGCAAGCCCAGGTTCATCACTTCACACTGATTCCTCTCCTGCTCAACTAAAGGACAAGGTTGGGTATTTTTTATTCCTTCTCCAAATTAAGATGGATGAAAACCCATCATCTAGGGGCCAGGTTCTTGGTAAGCAACTGCCTTCAAAACACCCCTGGGCCACCCTGGTTCTGCAGGAGCCTTTCAGGGTTCAAGCATCACTAACCCTGACTAGTGCAGTTCCTGCTTGGGGCTGGTGGCTCAGCTCCCAGCTGGCATGGAGAGGTGTCAGGAAACCCAGAAATTCCTCACCCTGTCTCCTGCAAGCCAGGCAGGCCTCCTGCCACTGCACAGGGTATTTTGGGAGCCTGAAGGGAGAGGTGTCATCCTTGGAACAGGGATTCCCAAGGTCTATTCCGAGCTGCCTGCGGGACACATGTAAAATCCCCAATTCGTCTGTGTGGGACAAGCAATTATGTCAAGAATGTGTTCAGGACAGGGCTCAGAGGCATGTCAGCTCCTATAAACACACACCCTGCCAGGGAGCAAGGCAGGGGAGGCCCTGCAGATGTGCTGCTGGGGCACAGCTCCGAAACGTCGGCGAGGCGAGCGATGAACGAGGTGGCAAGAGCCAAGCCCCAGCACAAGCCTGAGCCTGCATGTCCAAAAACAGCTCTGGGGAGAGGGTAGGAAGGTGAAATGATCAGCCAAGGGGTGCTGGAGGCACATCTGGTGGACCAGTACTGCTGCAATTAGTTCTGAGAGGGCTGTCAGTAGAACATGAGCTTCTTTTGCCTGCTCTGCAGATCAGCAAGGAGTATGAAAGGATTGATTTCAAGGTGATCCTTGGCTCATGCAGAGATGCCTCCTCCCCACAAAGCTCTCAAGGCAGACATGAAGCCAAGCTTGCCTCCGCACCCCAAACCTCCACCCCTGTAGGAGCTGGGAGCAGTGCCCATTTTCCATCCCTTCTGCTTCAACCTTTCCACTCAGATGGGACTGGAAATCCCCACCGGGATGCCTGTTCCAGACCACTTCATGGGAGAAGCATGCAGGGCCACGCCAACTGCTCCAAGGACAAGTGGGTTCCACCACATAACCTACTGCCTTGGTTATCTCCAAACCCAGGCACCACTGCAGTGTCACAGAATCATTAAGGTTGCAAGAGACCTCTCAGATCAGCAAGTCCAACCATACCTATCACCACCATGCCACTAAACCATGGCCATAAGTAGAACATCTAGATGTTTCTTAAACCCCTCCAGGGATGGTGACTCCAGCACCTCCCTGGGCAGCCTGGGCCAAGGCTTAACAACCCTTTCAGTGAAGAAATTCCTCCTGACATCCTGTGTCCTCACAGCCTGATTTTTGGATACTGCCCCAAGCTGGGGATGGAGGGAACACAAGTCACCTTTTACAGTCACACAGATCCAGCAAGTCCTGGCTGCAGAATGGGGCAGCCTCTGCTCCACAGCAGACAAGGCAAGGACTCAGAGGGTGGTGGGATGCCCTCCCACCCCACCATGACCTCCAGCACCCATGAAGGCTGCTAAGAATAGCACTTGCCCGAGGGGCTTGCTGGCCCAACAGGGCCACAATGGCATCCCTGTCTGGCGTCAGTGGCACTGAACAGGGTCCTTCAGCAGGGAGTGTCACACCATAGCAATTCTCCCACGTCAGGGGGAAAATATGCCTGTGCAGCTGGATGATGGCTGGCTGCTCTGGTGGGAATTGCTGGCTGAGCACTGCCTCCTCAGCACCAGGCCTCTGACAGCACCCAGGGGAGTCCCCAGAGCAAAGGGTTTGGTGCCACACCAGCCCTGTGACATCCTCAAAGACTTGTTTGGGTTGGAAGGGACATTCAACAATCATCTAGTCCAACAAACCTGCAGTCATCAGGGACATCACCAACTAGATCAGGTTGCTAAGAAATCCAGGGTCCAATCTGACCTGGAATCTCTCCAGGGATGGGACATCTACCACCTCTCTGGGCAACCTGGGACAGTGTCTCATCACCCCCGGTGTAAAAAATTTCCTCCTTCTGTCTAGGCTAAATCTCCCTCTTGTAGTTTAAAACCATCACCCCTTGCCCTGTCACAACAAGCCCTGCTAAAATGTCTCTCCTCATCTTTAAGTACTCAGATGCTGCACTAAGGTCTCCCTGGAGCCTTCTCTTCTCCAGGTTGAACAACCCCAACTCTCTCAGCCTGTGCTCACAGCAGAGAGCCTACAGCCCTCAGATCATTTGTGGCCTACTCTGACCCTGCTCCAACAGGACTAAGGACTGCAGAGCTGGACCCAGCACTGCAGCTGAGGTCTGACCAGAGCAGAGTAAGCAGAGCAGAGGGGCACAATCCCCTCCCTAACCTGCTGGCCACAGGTCCCTTACCACCTCCCTTCCCAGTGGTTGTAGAAGGGTTTAAAGCCAAAATAAACCGAGCCACTTTATCTGGCATGGTGATGGTGGCACCACCCAGCTGGGGTAGACTGGCTGAACCCAGCAGGGCACAGCCTGAAACACGTCATCCCCACTCTCTCTCAAGACCGTTTCTCACCCCCACCCCTCCCAACGGCCTGTTTGGCTTTTCTTCTTTCAAACAACATGAAAAGAAGAAAAAAGAACCCTACTGAAAAAGCCCCAGAGTTGCACCTCTTCTTCTCCCTGTGTGGTTTGTGGTTCCAACCCAACACAACAACTGGGCATAGCAACAGCTCCAAAACAGCCTGGCACCTTGGCCTGACTGACACCCCTCTGATGACATTGTGGCACCAAAGGACCCCAATTTCCCCACCACACTGGAGGACAACAAAGCTCTTCTCCATCACTCCCTTGTTAGAGCAAGCCAACCAGTTGCTCCCCAGCTCTTGCCCAGACTGGGCTGGCTTTGCAGCAGTGGAGCTCGGATGGAATCACCTCCAGAGAGTAGGATGACGAAGAAAAAAGGGAAAGACCCAGAAAGCACCTTCCTTGGGGGGCCACAAGCTTAGAGAGAGGAGAGCAGCCAGGTGGGCCACTCTGGGCCAGTTCTGCTTTCCTGCTGCACCTCCTCTGCTTTCAGGAAGAACGTGCTGGGAGGACTAGTCTCACTCAAGATGCACCTGGCAAAGCACAAAGGGTATGGTGATTTTCCTCTCTCTCCCTGAAGGTGGTCCTGGAGGCCAAGAAGTGCTGTGCAACACTCCAGCTCCTTGCTGGAAGGAGACAAAGACCCAGTTGCTGCTGAGAAGCAAGTGCCAGTGGCTGCAGCAGCTCGGCTGAGAGCTGAGCTGAGGTCACGGCTGGGCAGCCTTGCGTGCTGCTGAGCTCACTGCCGTTTGCACAGGGCTGGCAGCTGGAGCACGAGCCACCAACCCAGCCCTGAAACCCACCCTCCAGCTCCCAGCCTTGGGGAACCAAAAAGGCTCTGCACCAGAAGCAGAAAGTGAGCAGGAGCCACTGGCTGGTCCCACCTGAAGTCACCCAGCAAGGACAGGTAAAGGACATGACCCAGAATGAGTGAGCTGACAACATCCTTTGCATCAGGCAGGGACAGAGGTGCTCTTGTGCTGCTGGGGCAGCTGACTGCACCTCCAAATTCCCTAAATCCTACAAGGATGCCCATCCAGGCAGCCAGGCAGGAAGGATGCTGATGTTTCTAGGAAAGCTACGGCACAGATTCTGGATGTCAAGGACCTCCAGATCACCAGAGCGTGGTGGGACAGGGGCAAGGAAGGTGGAGTTTTTGGATGTTGATGACCACAGCACATCTGAGGAGCTGAAGCCTCAAGCCAGCAGCACAGGCAACAAGAGGGGAAGCAGCACATGAGGTCTTTTGAAAGAGACCCACTTTCTTTGGCACCAACTCCACTCTCTTGCAAAACAGCAGCTGCATGCTTTCACTTCTGTCTCACAGATAAGCATCACTCAAGAACAGAGGCTTGCTGAGGTCTCCAGGCTCTACACCACAGACAGGGCAGATGGGTTTAGAAGGCAAATTTGAGTCCTATCAACTGGTACTGCAAATGCTGATAGTAAGGGTCAGGGCTGGAGCTGGCCTAGGCAAAACAGTTTGGTACTGGGGTGAGATAGCATCTGCCAGAGGTGGCTATCCCCTGCACTGCTGTCTGTCTTCTCTAAGGGCTGCATGATAATGAAGATAGCATCAATCTGCTGATTAGAGAGACTCTCAGGTCATGTGCAATATTAGCTGGGAAGGAGGCAGTAACCCTTTAGGTTGTGAGATTGGCTGTAAAGGCATCAGCAATTTCCTAACCAGGTCCATAAGAAAGCACAAGCAGCACAAATAACAAACCAGCCTTGCAGACAAGGGCTCATGGCTTGGTGTGCACTCTTCTTATCCCTCTTTCCTCTCTTTGCCTCTCCAAAAGGAGGGGAATCTGTCTGCTTGGCTCTGTGCAGCAGCAGCTTGGCACATCCCAGCTCTGGTGTGGCAATGCAGAGCTAGAAAGCCTAGGCCTGCACAGGTCCTGTGTACCACAAAGCAAACCACCACCACATCTTGGCTATATAAACCCACATAGGCGCTTTGGGGTGCCTAAAAAAAGCCAAAACCAATTCAGTCCTGAGTGGTTATCACAAAGCATAGGGTCAGAAGAAGGGTCTGAAGCTCTGCTGGACCTGCATCCCCAGCAGGACAGCAGCACAAGTAGGGCAGTGTAGTGGAAAAAAGAATAGAGGGCAGAAAGGTGGTCAGACCCACACCACACACCTTCTGCCCTCTTCTCTGCTACAGGACATCCACACTTGCTGCAGTGTGTCCAGAGAAGGGCAAGGAAGCTGGGGAAGGGTCTGGAGCACAAGAGTTGTGAGGAGCAGCTGAGGGAACTGGGGTTGGTTAGCCTGGAGAAGAGGAGGCTCAGGGGAGACCTTCTCACTCTCTACAGCTCCCTGAAAAGAGGCTGGAGTGAGGTGGGGGATGGTCTCTTCTGCTAGGTAGTAAGTGATAGGACAAGAGGAAATAGCCTCAAATTGTGCCAGAGTATGTTTAGGTTGGACATGAGGAATAATTTCTTCCCCCAAAGGGTTGTCAAGGCCTGGCTCAGGCTGCCCAGGGCAGTGGTGGAATCACCATCCCTGGAGGGGTTGAAAAGCCATGGAGATGTGGTGCTGAGGGATAAGGTTTGCCCTTGGCAGTGCTGGTTAACAGTTGGACTTGATCTTATAGGTCTCTTCCAATCAAAATGATTTTCTGATTTATCCAGGTGGCATCAGGTCTCAGGAAGGATGCTGGTGGCTGTGGTAGACATCAGAGGCAGCAGCCTGCAGGATCCAGCTATGGCAGAGCCACAGGCAGGGCTATAGGTGGCATGAAGGAAAAGCTGAACTCAGTTTAGCTCAGCTGGGCTCAGGTACAGAGGCATCTATGCCCATGTACCAGCACACACCTAGTATGAGCTACTTGCCCACACCAAACACTGCACTGCTGCATGAATGAGGGAGCTTAAACTGAGCTCAGCTAAGCCAGCACAAGGCTCAGCACATCTGCCTGCAGAGAAGACACAGCCTGACACACTGACTGCCTGGATTTCATTGAGTCACAGACTGGTGTGGGTGGGAAGGGACCTTTCAGGGTCATCTAGTCCAACAAAGCTGCAGTCAGCAGGGACATCTCCAGCTAGATCAGGTTGTTCAGAGCCCTAACAACCTGAGCTGGAATGCTTCCAGGGATGGGACATCTCTAACCTCTCTGGGCAAACCTGAGCCAGGGTCTCACCAACCTCAGTGTAAAAGATTCCTTCCTGATATCCAAATTTAACAGATGCATTCTGTCTTCATTTCCTACCTCATGGCAAGCCAAAATGAAACCTGGCTTAAAATAAGAGTCAAACTGGCCAAGCTTTGAGAGAGCTAGCCCCAAAAGCAGAGGTGTCCAGAGCTGGCCCTGCCTGCAGCTATGGAAACTGAAGTTCACCAACTCCTGAACAGTTACATTTCTCCTTCAAAAAAAGAAGATAAGAAAATTGCATCAACTTCTATCTGAGCAACCATGGCAACTTGCTAAATTAGGTCAAGATGTGGGGGCAGATAAAGCAGCTTTGAGAAGCTGCTTGTGAGCTGGCTGAAAGAACACATCAAATGCAAGCGGAGCTTCCGCCAAACTGCACCTTCTCCCAAAAGCCTGCTCCTCCTGGGGCAGATACCATCAGAGATCTGCCACAGCTCTGATAAAGCACCCTGCCACCTCCCTGGGCCACCAGCAAAAACAGGGCCTGGGTGACAAAACCTGAACAATGTTGTCAAGTTCTTCAAGTCAACCCAGAGAGTGTTGGAGATGAAGGAGGTGATCACCCAAGCTTCACCCTTCCAGCCTTAAAAGGTGCATGTCTGTTGGGTGCTCCACTGGCTGGTGGATGTGTGATGAAGGCATCTTCTGAGAGAGAAAATGAAAGCAGGGGTCCTGGCTGTTTTGGGACCCTGGGTTGGTAATGCCCTGCTCTGCTTCTTTGGAGGCTCCACCTCCTCAGCAGAGCTGCTAACAGAGCTCAGACATCAAGTTCCTCTGCTCTAGCTGCTAGACAGCACTTCCTCCTGAGAGCAAAGTAAAAGTAGTATAAAGCAAAGCAAAAAAAGAAGAAGAACCTCCTAGTTCTGCCTGAGAACTCTGTGTTCAGCTGGCCCAAGAGGTCTAGCACTTCTCATGGGCCAGCCTGGACTATTTTTCTGTGCAGAAATACTCTAATCCAAACCAGCCTGAAGGGTGCTCAGTTCTCCTCCCCTTTGCAACACAACATGTCCTCACTCACTCTCACTGCGTCCTGCCTTCACTTTGCACCCATGCTGGGCTCCCTTAGCCCAGAGAAGGTAAGGTGCTAGCAGTCAGTAGGCTTTGAGAAGGGTCAGAGAACATCTCTGGAGTCATGTGCCTGCAAAGATCATCTGCTCAAAGACAGTTCCTGGTGGTAAATACAGGTTGTGATGGTTTGGGGACTGAATTACTGCTTAGCAGCCTTTGGAGCAAACCAGCAGTGCTCCAGCCCAAGGGACTGCTGATTCTGGAAACCTCTGATTTTCCTCTCTCTATGTCAAGTTTCTCAAGGGAAGCAATGAAAAACTAAAACAAAACAAAATCTCATTGATCATATCAAAATGCCTGCTCCAAGGAATGAACTTCCCAGCTCCAAATGAACTTGGAAATGAAGCAAGGGAAAATATTAGGCAGCACAGAGTCTTTGGAAGTGTGCTCTGCCATTGCATTAACCCAAGAGTCCCCTTCCTGGCAGCACGAGTCCAAGCACACTCTTTGGGATGCTAATATTCCTTGGCAAAACACTGGGTCCAGCCTCCAACTTCAGCTCCTCACTCATGGAGGGAACTGGGAGCACTGCCTCCCCATGGGGGTGGCTCTTTTCCATCAGCAATTATGGAGGGAAGCATCCAGCTTGGAAAATAAAGCTCCTACTTTGGTCACTGCCTCTGTGCCTCAGTTTCCCCAGCTGTTAAAATGCACCTAAGGCTTCTGTCCAGGTACTGGGTATCCAAACCACTTCCATGGGCTGTAATGCAAGGCATTACCAGGAGAAAATCGGAATGAGAACTGCAAGTTGTTCTCACTGGTCTCTTTTCTTAGGATCCTCAGTTGCTGTAATGTTGGGGATGATGCATGGCAGAGGATGGTATCCCCTCCTCCCACTCATGCCTCTCCCCACCATATCCCCCAACCAAAACCCATTCAGGAATGGCAGAACACACTTTTCTCTTGCACGGCCTGGGTGGAAACAGGCTCCTTCAGCAGGCAGGGCTCAGCTTGCTTTCTAACTCAAGCTATAGCAACAAACCACTTCCTTTTTTACACATAGCTCCTAAAATTATCTCTGCACCTCTCTACCACTCACAACCCCCTCGTGCTCAGCGCTCCGACGAGCCAGGCGTGGGAGGACACTTCAGGGACAGTCACACCTCAGGATCTGCTCGGAACCCTTTGATGATCTTTATCTGCACAAACTCTTTCCACTGCCTGGCTCCTCCACAGCTGCTGCCAGCTGGGGCAGGAGGGATCAGCATGTCCCAGGGAAAGGGGAACTGGCAGGAGGCTGCCCTGAAAGTTTGACTTGTAGGGCAAGGAAAAGACGTGGCACAGACAGGCTGGAAAAGATTATCTCAGTTTTTAGCTGGAAGTCCCATCCCACCAGGTTGCTCTCTGTGGAGATGCCAGATTGCTGGAGGGCTGTCATGTCAAAAAGCAGAGCTGTTTCCATGGCCTATCACCTCATCTCTCCCAGTCCTGGGAATGGAAAATGTTTGGGGTTGCTCTGGCACCTTCCCATCCCTGCCTCGCACCAAAGGAAAGAGCAAACCCAAGGGCTTCCTCCAAGCCAAAAGGGGAGAAGATTATCTCACAGCACACAGAGCAATGCAGGCAATGCAACAGCTCCTGTCCAGGCTGGGAAACCACAAGCAAGTGGCCAGCACATTGCATAAAAGCATCAGAGGGGGAAACACGGGCTCTCTGCTCCCTTGTGTTCTCAGTGATTCAAACCAGGCACACCAGCTCCTACCAGACCAGGAGACACTCAGGCGTAAATGAAAACACAAGGCATCAAATGCCCTTGCATCTGGAATGCCCAAGCTTGAAGGACATAGAATCATAGAATCATTATGGTTGGAAAAGACTTCTGAGATCATTTAGGCCAACCACCCACCCAACAGTGCCACGCTCACCACTAAACCAATGGCCCAAGCATCATGTTTTGAACTCATGCAGCCTTGGGGGGACTGCATGCTCTCAGGTGTGCCCACAGGCATGTGGCTCACCCCAGAGACACTCCAAAACTGAACCAATTGCATAGACATTGGGCAACTCAACCCAAGAGACCTCAGAGGCTCTGCTCTCCACTGATGGACAGCTTCTACCCATGATGGCCAGCAGAGAGAAGGCTTCCTGAGGAGCATGTCCCTACCTGTGTAGCCAGCAAGGGCAGCAGCAGGAATGACAGGCTTGTCCTTGTTCATATCAGCTCGATCTCGAACATAGTCCTTGAAGGTGCCCTTGGGCTTGTGGTTGGGCAGGGCTGTGGGGTAGTCCTCTGAGTCGAAGCTGTCATAGGATGGGACACGCTGGAGGCTCTGGAAGGAGGACTGGCTGCTCCAGGACTGTGTCAGGCGGTCACAGCTGTCGTAGCTCTCTATGCTCTCGAAGGAGTCCTGGCCACCCAGTTTACCTGGGGAGAAGGAAGGACATGTGAGATGTGCCTGGCCTGCACTGGGATGCTTTAGCTTGCCCTGCTCAGAAGAAGGATGTTTTGCCTGCTTGCTGCACAGGTAGAAGGCAGCCAGGCAAATGTTGCTGTCCTACCATGCCCCATCGCCAAAAAAGCTCAAAAGTATGGCCTAAAACTGGGATAGTTTTATTATCTTTGCACTTCAGAGCAGGGCTACCTTGAGCCATGGAGAAGTTCAGGCAGCAAAGCAAGGCACAGTCAGGGGAAAAACCCCAAGTTCTGACTCTCTACCCAAGCCTGATGCCTGGGGTTAACTGGAGATCATCCTCTATTTCAAAAAGACAACAGCAGAGAAGTGATAATCCACTTTAGACAGATACTCAAGGCTCAGTTCAGCTGCCAATACCTCTCGTTCTCACTGCTGAAAGATAGGAGTCTCCAACAAAACCCAAATGATATCTACCAGCCCCACATAAATGCTGCTCAGGCATAGTCACAGGCACTGAACACTAAGCTTCTTTACTTTTGATGTTTCCTGCAAAACTATAGAGCAGCCTTTTCTTGCCACATGTTACAACCAGCTTCCACCCCCAGGTCCCCAAACAGCAGCAGAGTTGATGGAGGAGGAGAGCAAAAGGCTGAGAGCTCCAACGGCTCTGGTAAGGTGAGCACAGCTGGGATGTGCAGCAAGGCTATTCTCAGGGGTATTTTTAGTACAGACCAGAACATGAGAGGCCAGATCCTCAGCACTGGTATGCTGGTTTACACCCACTTGAGAGAGTAAGCACAGCCTCTATGCTTTTAGCAGAGAGCTAAAAAAGGCTCCAAAGGCTGGAATTGCTCTCTCTGATCTCCCGTACGCTGCCAATTGCTCAACATCTTTCCTGACAACCCGAGAGCGTAACAGGATCATTCAAGTTCACTGATTTCCCAAAGCAGGCTAAAAACAGCTGCTGGGATTGTGCAAGAACTCCTGGAGAAATTTCCATTGGCAGAGCTACCCAGAGCTTGGGCCCAGAGAGTAAATCCCAGGGGGGCAGGAACGTGGAAGGAGGCTGGCACGCTCACCCAAATATTGGCTGTGTTGTAGTTTGCAGAGCACTTGCTGTGAGAAGGCTCCACTGCCATGGGCTCTGCCCTGATTGCTGGCCCACAATCACTTCAGTTAGGATCCTGCAGCTTGATTCTGCTGGGAATATCCAGGCTTCAAACTCTTTTGGGTTTTTCGTATCTGAGAATTTCACAGAATCCACTTCCATCACTTCCTGAATCCTTGCAAGGGGAAAACTAACTACCCCTGCTTTGGGCATGTTCCTGAGCTGGCCCAACCATGGCCCTGAGAAGTCCTGTGCCACAAGCTCCTTTAGGGAAGGAATTCAAGCCCTGCTAGATAATCAGCCACGGCCTGAGGACGTGACTTGGGGCATTGCATTGAAAACTCAACCTAAATTTGACCTAAAGGTTGGAAAAATCACTCCTTGCACGTCCTCAGGAGAAGCTTGCTCAGAGTTTGGCAGCTACACCTTCCAAGAAGATGCCTTCATCGATAAGGCAAAGTGAAAAAAGTCCCATGGGGCCACAGAATTAACTCCTGAAGCCCCCACAGAGAAAGGCAGAAGGTGACTGCCTGCAAAACCTTCATCCTGAAATTCCCATTGCTGAGGTGCTTGCCTTCACCACACATTAACCTTTTAATGCAGCAGAAGGTAAAGATGTATGCAAATATAAATGAACTGGACTCTGCTTTATATTAAGGCTTCTTTATCCCACTCCAGGAGGTTTAATGCCACCCAAAGGTCCTTCTGCATGGCTGAGATGTGCTGTCAGTGTAAGCAGGGTTGTAGCCTGTTGCACTTCTTCACTTATGTGCAAGGGTTTGCTAACAGCAGGGGCCCTGGGTCCCCAGTGCTGAGTTAAGGGCTCACTCTTCTCTCCCCTGGAGCTTTTTTGAGGCTTGCCAGTGAGAACAGGCTGAAGGTAGAATTGCAAAAGCATGCCTGAATCATTGCATGCCAACAAGAGCTATTATGAAATCACCTGTGCTGAAGAAAAGGTCAAGAAAAGGGAAAGACACTGATGAAAGCCAGAAAAACAACCCCAGAAAGAGGAGTTGACCTTGAATTATACAATTATGAGCCCTTCTGGCTCACTCCACTATCCAAATCACCTCTCTCCTATTAACACTCAGCCAGCAGTAGAAGTAGAGGTAATAACATAAATAGCAACTTTCCTGTCATTAGCTCTCTTAGCCTGGAAAAAGCACAAGGATCTTCAGCTGAACTCCACTGAACAACATGTATGTGATGCAGAGCTTCAGAGGGGCTCAGGCTTTCACAGGCAAGCACCTCATCTTCAGCTTTCTTTGCTGGTGAATGGGTTTAAGTGTTCAACATCAGACCTGGCTCACAGCAACAGGTTCCTGTAATGAATTCTAGGCATGGGGGGTACCTGGATGCTATGCAGGGGGTGATGGCAGGCAGGTCAGAACACAGAATCACAGAACCACAGAGTGTTAGGGGTTGGAAGGCACCTCTGGAGATCATCTAGTCCAACCTCCCTGCTAGAGCAGGAGAACCTAGAGCAGCTGGCACAAGATGTATCCAGATGGATTTTGAGCATCTCCAGAGATCACTTCCCAGTGTCTCAGGTTTCCTATCTGGAATCAAGAGATAGTGCTACCCCTTTGAAAGTGACTTTTTTACTCCATGGATTAAACTCTTCCTCTGAACACATACTGTGAGCCATATCCTCAGCCCTGCACTAAGGTCATTACAAAGCACTCAGGTATCTGGGCCCCATGTGTTCAGAATTTAATAATGCTAAGTAAAAAGGTATTGGGGCTCAGATTCTCCAAAGTGTTTAGGTGTTTAAATCCGATCACCTGGAACAGGATTCATGCACCTCTAACTCTTTGGAGATGCAGGGTTGTAGCACAAGGATTCAGGGGTTCCTCAGCTCTCTTGCTGACCCAACCCACAGTATCTGCATCTCCTAAGCAAGCACAGGGCTTGGGTCCATCAGAACAGATTATCAGCTCAAGCAAGCAGACATTAAAATGAATGGACACAACAGCTAAAGACTTTGGATCATGGAGTGTAAAACCCTTCAGAGCCTTAGACAGTAATTCCTGATGAGAACTTGTGAAGGATTTGTGGAGTTTTGCCTGGCCTCCTAGGAAAATGAGATTTATATTACCACACAGCAGTCTGTCTTCCCTAACACCCTTCAAGCCTATTTCAACTTCCCTTCAGCTTGACATCAAACTCCAGAGCAGAAGTTGTAAAACCATGCAGTGGAGTAGGGAAAAGAAAGATCTTCTTTTCATGTTCTCCCTGGAGAGGAAGGTAGGGAGGGCTCAAAGCTATCAGGGAATCAACCTCATCAGATAGATAGAAGAACAGTTACAGCTGGAAGAGACCTTGAAGATCATCGAGTCCAGGCTTTGTCCTAGCCCTATCACCCCCACTAAATGATGCTCCCCAACACAACATCCAGCTGTCTCTTAAACACCTCCAGGGATGGGGACTCAAGCCCCTCCCTGGGCAGCCTGTGCCAATGGCTCACAACCCTTGCAGTAAAGAAAATCCTCCTAATGTCTAGCTTGAACCTCCCGTGG
>VWZO01011421.1:218703-251294 GCA_013396975.1 Bucco capensis | reverse complement strand
CCTTCTTGTCCCCCTGGGCACACTGCTGGCTCCTGTTCAGCTGTCACTCAGCACCCCTAGGTCCCTGTGTGCCTGGCAGCTCTCCAGCCACTGCTCCCCGAGTAATGATGAATTCATTACTGGCATTGCATGATACCCTTGGTCACCCAAGCACTGCTACAGAGAAGGCAGCACTCATGTTGATATAGGTAGAAGAGCAAGAACCCAAGTGAACCCCAGGAGATGTGCAGCTTTACCTCGACTGGCACGTCCCATGCACATGTTATCTGGAGTCACCACCTCTTGCTTGATGGTGAAGTAGTCTGTCTGCAGGGAGTCTGTCTGCACTGGCTCCCGCAGGATCACTGACGAGTAGTCGTTCTCGTACTTGAGGGACAGGAGCTCTTCTGAGCTGATGGGGTGGAGGGTCTGGTAGGACTCTGTGATGAAGCTGGGCTCGGAGAACTCAGAGGGAGGCACACACTGGGCATGCTCGATGCCATAACCTGTCAGCAGAGCAGGAGGGTCAGAAAACAACCCAAACACATCCAGCTGAAAGAAACCAGAGCATTGCTCAAACCCCTCCAGGCTCCTAGTAACATCTGGGGGCTGCAGGGCAAGAGGAGGCTGCCTTGGATATAAAAATTGGAGCAATCAGAAAATAAGACATCCTCAACTGTCATCAGTGTTCACTATGCCAAGCTCCTCCCAGGCAAGCTGCTAGTGGGAGAAAGCTGGAAAACCATGAAGAGCGTAGTCTCAGCAAAGGACGTACCAGGCAAAGAAGTTTCATTGATGATTTTAACAGATGAATCCCTCACATAGTCATCACTCCTCACTGGCCAGAGCCTGGAATCCCAGTTCAGGTGAGCTGAGTCTTTTTGCTGGTTCACAGATTTCTAATGTCCTTAAAGAACATCTCCAAAGCAAAGGCAATGGGAAGTGCAGGTGTCCAGACTGATGAAACATCCCTTTCCTTGTTAGGCTCCTACCTAGCCATCCAGAATTACACCTTCTTCCCCCGTTCCCTCCCTTTTATACTAAGTTTTTTTTTCATTCCCAATGCTCTGGAGAGTTGAAGTTGCTTTTTGGATGTAGCTGTTGAAGATGTAGCTGCTGAGCTACACCTTCAAACAAACAGTGTTGGTAAAGTCAGATTATAGCACCTCAAGGCAGCCACCAAAACATGTAGATGGCTCCTAAATCAACCCAAACCACTAGCAGAGACAAAATGCCCCACTTTGCATGCTCTGCCACAACAGAGCAACAACTGTATGGTGTGGACAAATCTCTAAGAGGTTGCACTTCCCTGCCTGGAAGCAGCAGAACGACCCTGAGAATGGAGACTTACTAATGAAGTAGTCTGATGTGTAGCGAGACTCTGGGTAGGGTGTGCTCACGCCGTTTGCTGGGTAAGGTTTTACCTCTTCTGCAAAGATGAAAGGAAGGAAATGTCAGATGACCATAGGCACATGGTGCTTTGCAAGACTTGCTGTAACACAGAGAGGTCTGAGCTTCCCAAAATGCTCTTCTCCAGGTTAAACTGGGATGGTCCAAGGAAGAGAAATGAGTTAGGAGCTGACATCCCACCGAAACAAGTGATGGGATTTGGGAATGCTTGCTGCAAACATGCCCAAATTGAAACAAAACAGAACAAAAGAGAACAGCCACAACTTTCTCAACCAGAAGCTCCAGGTGGTTCTGAAATAGCTATTGCATCATTTCCTTGCTTGCCTTCATTGTTGCCTCCTTTCATTCTCTTGAGAATTGCTTATCACATCACGTATGTGCTCGTGAAAAACCCCTCACTATACAAGGACAGTTGTTTTCCTGAAAAATCCCTCATTTTAGACCAGCTATAGGTGTGTACAAGGGAGTGGGTAATGCAGACCAAACTCATCTCCTCCACCCCAAAGCAATGCTAATTCCCAGCCTACACAGAACTTTTTACCTTACACCTGATGCGGACAGAGGATCCCATGCCCAGAAAAGCTGTCACACTGTCCATCACCCAATCCCTGATACACACTCCATGTGTGGAGATGCAGGCAGCACACAAAAGCTTAGCCTTTCTGTAGGCATAATTCACTGCAGAACTACAGAATCACAAAGGCTGGAAGAGACCTCTAAGATTATCAAGCCCAACCATACCTATCACTCCCATGCCACTAAACCATTCCCTAAGTAGAGCATCTAAATATTTCTTAACCACCTCCAGGGATGGTGACTCCAGAACCTCCCTGGGCAGCCTGGGCCAAGACTTAACAACCCTTTCAGGGAAGAAATTTATCCTTATATCTAATCTAAACCTCCCCTGATGCAACTTGAAACCATTTCCTCTTGTCCTCTCACTGTAAACCCTGGAGAAGAGACCTAGCCCCATCTCACTACAACCTCCTTTCAGGGAGTTGTAGAGATAGACAGGGTCTCCCCTGAGCCTCCTCTTCTCCACACTAACCAACCCCAGTGCCCTCAGCTGCTCCTCAAAAGACTTGTGCTCCAGAGCCCTCCCTAGCCTCCTTTGCCCTTCTCTGGACACACTCCAATGCCTCTGGGTCCTTCCTGGACTCAGGGGCCCAAACCTGACCCCAGGAGTCTACGTGTGGCCTCACCAGAATCACAGAATCCTTTTGTTTGACCTTTAAGATGATTGAGTCCAACTGTTAAGACTGCCAGGTCACCACTAAACCATGTCCCTCAGCACCACATCTTCTCAATCCCTTCAGGGCTGGTGACTCCACCAGGAAGGGCACGGATCACACCAAAGCACAGATTCTCATTTCCATCCCTTTATCCAAGCCCTTTGCTACTCCTAGGCTTGGCATTTGCTTTT
The DNA here is from genome assembly GCA_013396975.1 of Bucco capensis. Taxonomy (NCBI): domain Eukaryota; kingdom Metazoa; phylum Chordata; class Aves; order Piciformes; family Bucconidae; genus Bucco; species Bucco capensis. Next base: position 248,482 of record VWZO01011421.1, on the reverse strand, counting down.
CCACCTAGAAGCCATGTTGCTCCCCCCTGAGCAGCTTTTCCATGAACACCTTACTCATTCCAGCAGGATATATGGGCAGGGACACCAGCATGGGAGATTTTATTTGCTTTGCAGAGGGTAACCAAACTAAAAACCACACACAGCCACCTCGGGGTCATGTTTGTTTCTGCCAAGGCTCCAGAGAAGCAAACCAAAGATAACGTGCGTTCGCTCGTGAGGAGCCTAATTTTGGGCCTTCTCTCCTGGGGCTGGCAGGGTGGAAAAAATTCCCTAACAAAAGGAGGGTTTGTCCAAACACACAGACCTACTGAGAAATTCTCCTTCCCTCTCCCCACGGTGTCTGCCAAGGGGCAGGGTGGGTGACCACAGGGAAAGGGAGAGACCTTCAGCTCTGCTTACAGTCAAGCAGAGGGCACTGCTGACTGCTGGTAACTGAAGAGCTTATTTTAGGAAGAAATGGGGAAAAAATATGTCTGAAAACACCCAAATCCAGGCAGGGAAAAGTGGCCCATCTGCTGCTGTTTTTAAAGCCCAAGCAGGCTGTGGTACATGAGTCACTCTCAGAAAGCTCTCATAAGGCTGTAAGGTCACAGCCTGTCCCAGCATGACCTGGTGCCAGTGTCACTCTGCTCCAGGTGAAGCCAAACCTGTTGGGGTTAACAACCATTGCCAGCACCACTACCCCCAAGTGATGATAGTGGGTGGCTGGGGAAGGTGGAAGAGATGAGGACTGGCAAGTTGGACCCTGACTCCATGGTTGAGCATGGAAAAACCTTGATCATAGGCACAAAACAACCCAAGAAGTTCCATCGGAACAGGAGAAACTTGTTTGGTGTGAGGGTGCAGAGCCCTGGCCCAGGCTGCCCAGAGAGCTTGGGGAGTGTCCTTGTGTGCAGAGATTCCAAGGACAGGGTTACCCTGCTGGAGCAGGAGGGATGGTTGGACTAGTTGATCCCCAGAGGTCCCTTCCAACCTTAACCATGCTGGGATTCTGTGATCTCTTCACACTTCCCATTCTCAGTTGCAAAGTGGACACAGGCATCTCCTGTACCATGGGCAGGGACAATTCTGCATGTTATGTTCCTACAGCACCAGCCCAACAGAACTCAGATCTTGTCAGGGGTTTGCAGATGTACATCAGTAATATAAGTCCCATGACATCCAGGGAACAGAAATTAGCGAGGCTGGTTATTTCTTTCTCTCCAAATACTCCACAGACATTGCCTTTCTGGGAAATGTGTTCAGAAGCCACCATGGAAGCCAAGGCTCAAGTGATGCAAGAATCACAGAATCATTAAGGTTGGAAGAGACCTCTAAGATCATCAAGTCCAACCATCAACGTGTCACCACCATGCCTCTAAACCACGACCCTAAGTACCACATCTATAGGTGCCTTAACCCCTCCAGTGTCCACCACTGCCCTGGGCAGCCTGGGCCAATGTCAATTTCTCCTAACATCCAAGGTCCAGGAAGTGATGAAGTCACCAGTAAAACTGAACAGAGAAGGGAGATTTCTTGGTTCCCAGGGCTACACCAACAGTCTTGAGACAAAGCAATTCAGCTTGATTCTTTCCTCTCCTTTGGGAAGAAAAGTTGCAACAGGCACAAAGATTTCTAGCTTCTTTGGAGAAGCTTCTCTGTGTCCCAAGCAGCAACCTACCACCTGCACATGTCAATGCTACTTCACTGTGAAACTACAGCACCTGTGCCTTGGGGAACCTAGAGGAAGAAGCAAACCCAGCTCTGATGCCTCAGTCAGTACCTGCAGCACATCACATCCTTCTCCAGCAGGTTCCAGCCCCACTGAAGAGCTGCTGTGAGAAGGCATAGCCACGTTACAAGCAACGGCTTACAGCAAGGAGAAACTGGACTGACCACAACCTTTTGCTTTGTTTGGTTAAGGCACTTGCTGTTGATGCAAGCACTCAATAAAAGTTACGCAAAATGAGAAGAAAACAACAGATACAGAATCAAAGTCAGAAAAACAGCCTGGCACAGAGAGGGCCTGGGAAGAGCCATGTTTACCTTCTGCAAACCACAGGTAGCAGTAAAATTAGTAATCAGCAATTAGCATCCATTTGTCAATGGTTTCCTGGAAGGCATAACTTTGCCTCCCCTCCCCTTCCTGCCACCAGTCCAGGGCTGCTGACAAGCACAGGGGCAGTGTGACAGCACCAGGGATATTCCAGGAAAGCAAACAGCTCTGTGCAAAAAGGAGCTACACAAAGAACCCAGGGTTGCTGCTGCTCCTGCTCCTGGCTTAGCTCAAGGTGCTAAGCTCTTCACCCCCTCTTTAAAAACTATCCAAGGTAAAGTGTTGCTAGGGCATCCAAACACAATGTAAATCAACACCCAGGCAGTTGGCGTGCCAGAGGGACAAGATGCCATCCAAAGGGACCAGGACAAGCTGGAGAAGTGGGCTTGGGTGAACCTCCTGAGGTTCAACAAGGCTGAGCAAGGTCCTGCACTTGGACTGGGGCAACCCCTGGTGTTAATCCAGGCTGGGAATGAAGGGATGGAGAGCAGCTCTGTGGAGAAGGACTTGGGGCTGCTGCTGGGTGACAAGCTGGACATGAGCTGGCAATGTGTGCTCACAGCCTAGGAGCAACTGTGTCCTGGGCTGCTTCCCCAGCAGTGTGGCAGCAGGGCAGGGAGGAGATTCTGCCTCTGCTCTGCTCTGCTCAGACCTCAGCTGCAGTGCTGGGTCCAGCTCTGGAGTCCTCAGCACAGCAGAGACATGGAGCTGGTGGAATGGATCCAGAGGAGGCCACAGAAATGATCTGAGGGCTGGAAGCTCTCTGCTGAGAGAGTTGGGGTTGTTCAGCCTGGAGAAGAGAAGGCTCCAAGGAGATCTTAGTGCACCCTTTCAGTACTTAAAGGGGGACAAAAAGAAAGATGGGGAGAGACTTTTTAGCATATCTGTTGTGACAGGACAAGGGGTGTTGGTTTTAAACTACAAGAGGGAGATTTAGCCTAGATAGAAGGAGGAAATTTTTTACACTGGGGATGGTGAGACACTGTCCCAGTTTGCCCAGAGAGGTGGGAGATGTCCCATCCCTGCAACTATTCCAGGTCAGGTTGAACCTTGGGGTTCTGAGCAACCTGATCTAGTTGGAGATGATCCTGCTGACTGCAGGACCTTTGAAGCTCCCTTCCAGCCCAACCCATTCTGTGATTCCATGATTAATCAATGTGTGTGTCCCCAGTTAGTGAACATGACCATCCCTGATTGCTGTCACACAGAGACTGGCAGAGGTAACTCCTCCTGGGTGGACACAGCTGCTCTTAACAAAATGCCATTACACCTTCTGGGACATGAAACAAAGCAAAGCAACTTCCAATCACAACTGGGAAATCAGGGTGGGATTTGGGGCCTATTGTTGTGCTCTGTTCTGCTGGAGGAAGTAGTAAAATTCACAACGGGAGCTGGACCAGCTGAGGAAGAAAGCTTTGGAAAATCCCACCATCATTTCCAGGCAGGCAGAGTGTCCCTGCCCGCTGAGGACTCCTGCCAAGCAGCAATGCAAACACCCTTCCTCTTTCAAGCAGTGCCAGCATTTGCATTGCCCACTACAGGCTGTGATGCTCATCTGAAATCCTGCTGGAAAGCTGCTTTCCCTGGGAATACAGCCCAAAGTGAACACCTCAGTGCAGAGCCAAGGTCTTTGGAAAGACCCAAAATCAGCCTAGCCAGGAGGACATGAGCCATTCACCCTGGAGCCTTCAGGACTCACCTTTCTGCAAGATCTCCAGATGTTCCCAAAGGATATCTCCCACAAAGTCAGGGGCTAGCTCCAGGAAGCACTCCTTGCCCAGGGCACAGAGGGCAGCTCCGTTCATGCAGAACTTCTGGAAGTCCACTCCCTTCAAGCTAAACTCATTCACTGCCCACATCACCCAGTCCCTCACATGGGTCTCTGTCCACTGCTGGGGATCTGCAACCAAAGGGGTGGAGAAGAAGTCCATTAGTGAGCCATTAACAAGCCATTTCCCCAGGAAGACAGGACACAAAACAGGAATACAGCTGTCCCAGTAGATTAGCACTGGAACAGCTTCATCCCAGAAAGAGTGGCAGTCCACTGGCAGAAGGGTAAAACAGGCTGGAGGAACACCATACCTACAGTTTGGATGTCATGTTTGCAGGTAACTGTCATACAAGAAATTAGTTTTGGATTTGTTTGGGACTTTTAACAACTCCACCAGTCCTCTGACCCCTTCTTCTCCCACCCATTTCATCATTTTGCTTGGTTTCTCCCTGTGATGAGCCTCTGGCAAAGAGTTCCTGCTCTTCACCCTACAGTGGAGATGACTTGTTCTCCTGGAGCTGCTTCAAAAGGAGCAGGTCCCCAAAGCTGCAGGAGCACTCATCCAGGACAAGCCAGCAGGACAAGACAGGCACAATCAGTCAGACAAGTGTCAGACNTTCCCCACCACAAGGGTGGTGGAACACTGGCCCAGGCTGCCCAGGGAGGTGGTTGAGTTGCCATCCCTGGAGGCATTCCAGGTGAGGCTTGCCAGGGCTCTGGGCAAGCTGCTCTAGTTGGGGATGTCCCTGCCCAGTGCAGGGGGGTTGGACTAGATGAGCTCCAGAGGTCCCTTCCAACCCTAACCATTCTAGGATTCTATGATTCTATGAAGTGTAGCCTGGACCTGGCACTGAAATGTTTTGCCCATGTGTCCAGATTCTTCCAGCTGAAGTTGCCAAGAAAGAAGGCAATGAAGAGAACCAGCAGAGGTGGAGGAGAGCAGGCAGGCAGGAGAACATGGTGTCTGTGCCTGCTGGGCAGCCAGAGCTTACCTTTGGGGATCCCCAGCCGCTGCTGCTCTTTGGCGAAGCCGCTGAACGTGGCCTTCAGTGCCTGAGACATCATCTCTTTGCTGCTGGGGGTGAGTAAAGGCACATCTGCACATTCCATATCTGAAAGAAGGAGTACAGAAAAATGGCCATAAGGACGTGGGGCTGGGAAAGACAACAGGAGCTGTGCTGCTCAGAAAAACAAGAGAAATCTCTTTTACTTCTGAAACGTCCACCCCCAGAGCCTCCAACTCTACACCTAAAGTCTGCAAGTCCATGAACAGACTTCCTGAGCACAAGGAGAAGAATCCTGTGCTTATAAGCCTGTACTTACAGGGTATAAACAAGCCATGGTGACATGGTGCACATGGTCTCCCCACACGTCAAGCATGAAAGAGCTACTGGAAATTTGATGGTGATATCAAAGACCTTTGTAGACACCAGACTGCTGGGCCTCATCACCCCAGGCAGCATCTGGAGCCTGGGACATAGTTGAGAAGGTCCAGATGCCAAAGAAGGTCGAGTTCCACACCAGGGTGAACAAGAAAGCAGGGAGAAAAGCATCTCTGAATTACTGCTCCACCTCTGGGCATTCCAGTCCAAAGAACAGCACAAGGAAAAAATTAGTTGTAAGGAATCACAGACAATCCTGGAAAAACTCAGCTGAGCAGGATGAAGCAGCAGCAGAAAACCCATCTGAGGAGGGAGGGAAAACAAAGAGCTGGAAAATCCCACATTAGCACGGAGTGACATCATCTGCAGCCCATGGCAGGAGCAAGCAAGCCAGGGTGAGTCACCAAACAATGCTCAGCCACCCCAGAGGACAGCCCAGGGCTGAGCCAAGAGCTGGGCCTTGGCTAAGTCCTGCTGAGGAGCAAAGCTCTGCCTTCCTTGCCTTTTTTCTTCTTCCTTGCTTTTTCTAATTGATTTGGAAGGAGGTGGGTGTTTGTAGGAAAGAGTTTCATAAACAAAAGCAACTGCTTAAAAAACCTTCTCTGTCTGAATAAAGATTTGGCTCTTTATCATATATTTTAAGCATTCCTGAAAACCATCTTTCAGAGGAGGAAAGCTTCACACAGCCATCAGCAAAAATGTCTGCTCTACCTCTCTCTCAGCATCCTGCCTTGGATCAGCACTAGTGTGGCAGCAGCACTAGGGCAGGGATTGTCCTCTGCACTGGGCACTGGGGAGGACACAGCTCCAATCCTGGGTTCAGTTTTGGGTCTCTCACTGCAAGAAGGACATTGAGGTGCTGGAGTGTGTCCAGAGAAGGACAATGAACTGGTGAAGGGTCTAGAGCACAAGTGTTGTGAGGAGCAGCTGAGGGAACTGGGCTTGGTTAGTGTGGAGAACAGGAGGCTCAGGGGAGACCTTCCCTCCAACTCCCTGCAAGGAGGTTGGAGTCAGGTGGGGGTTGGTCTTCTCTCCCAGGTAACAAGTGATAGGACAAGAGGAAACAGCCTCAGGTTGCAGCAGAGGAGGTTTAGATTGGACATTAGAAAAATTATCTTCCCCACAAGGGTTGTCAAGGCCTGGCCCAGGCTGCCCAGGGCACTGGTAGAGTCACCATCCCTGCAGGGACTGAAAAGCTGTGGAGATGTGGTGCTGAGGGACATGGTTTAGTGGTGGCCTGGCAGTGCTGGTTGCCAGTTGGACATCATGGTCTCAAAGGTCTTTTCCAACCTTAATGATTCTATGATTCATGCATAAATCTTCCACCTGAGGCTGCCCTAGCACTGGAGTCTGCTGAAAAGGCTGCAATGAAAACTTCTCAGTGGGAAAATGACAACATGAACAAAGGTCTTCTGGTGTTTTCATCAATCTCTAGATATGGACATCAAAACTCAAGGAATTCTCTGTTTTGTGGAGACCCCAGCAATCACTCTACCTTAATTTAAGCTCTAATTTAATAATCCTTTATAGCTGCAAGCTGCTGGTGAGTGCTTGTTTCAGGCAGTGTTGAGTGCATCCCTAATGTGAGTCAGGACTGGAGACACCACTGCAGCAACTGAGCAGCCCAGTGCAGCACCACTGCTGTCCCCTCTGACCCAGCCTGGCCTTCCTGTTCCACTGAGCTCCTTCACAGGCATCTTTTAAACTCCTAACAACACGATGCTGGGAGTTTTCTTGCAAGTGGGAATCTGAGGGCTGGGTCAGTAATTGTCCAAGTGCAGCTCTGCAGCACAGGGTGAGGTTGCCCATGCTGCAAGGCAGCCGCAAGTCATCAGCTGGATGGACCAAAATCAATTCCACTGCCAAACCAAACAGAGCAACTTTTCTGTCTCCATCTTTGCACCTTCAACCTATCATCCCCAAGTGAAAGACATGCAAAATCACCCCCTCCATTTGGAGCTCCCTCTCATGTCAGTCACCAGGGCACTCAAGTACTGATTTGCCAGTGATATCCTGGGATGCATTAAGAGTGTGACCAGCAGGTCAAGGGAGGTTCTCTACTGAGGCCACATCTGGAGCCCTGGCTCCAGGTCTGGGCTCCACACTTCAAGACACACAAGGAACTACTGCAGAGAGTCCAGCAGAGGCTCCCAAGATGCTGAGGGCACTGGAGCATCTCTGGCAGGAGGAAAGGCTGAGAGCCCTGGGGCTCCTTAGCCTGGAGAAGAGCAGAGCCAGAGGGGAGCTGCTCCATGCTCAGCAAGAGCTCAAGGGTGCAGGGGGCAAGAGGCTGGGGCCACACTCTGCTCAGTGGTGCCCAGGGCCAGGCCAAGAGGCAATGGGCACAAACTGGAGCCCAGCAGGTTCCATCTGAACAGGAGGAGAAACTTGTTTGTTGTGAGGGTGCAGAGCCCTGGCCCAGGCTGCCCAGAGAGCTTGTGGAGTGTCCTTGTGTGGAGAGATTGCAAGGGCAGCTGGAGGTGATGCTGGGCAAGCTGCTGTGGGTGACTCCAATGGACCAAGGGGGATTGGACTAAATGATCCTTAGAGGTTTTTTTCTAACCCCCACCTTGCTGAGATTCTTTATGTATGTGACTTTTTGCTCAGGTAGGACTGGTAAAATTCCCCACCACTGAGCCTCTCAGGACCCAGTTCCTCCTCCTAACCCCACCACATAAATCAAGGGCTGCCTGCCACAGCCAAGTAGCAGGACCTTCGAAAGCAAATAATCCATTCAAAGGCTATTTGGCAAATTACACTTGGTGAATGCCTGGGTTTGGCTGGGGAGGGCAGGGCAGAAGGAGCAGGCACCCTCGCTATCGCTGCTCTCCATCTGCTGCCTCCAGATAACACCGGGAGAAAGTGGTTCAGTGCCCCTTTCCCTTCATCCTCATGTTACATGTGAATGCTTTGCTTTCTGAGCTCTGTGGTTACCAGGACCACCCAGGAGTCCTCTCCCCTCACTGGCTGGTTAAACAGCACTGCTCCTGCCTGCTATAGGAAGATGACTCAGAGCTAGCCTAAGAAAACGTTTCTAACCCCAATTCTGACAGTGAATCACGCGCCAAAACCTATGTGGAGGTGACCTCCTTAAGCCAGGCACGATGAGCAGCAGAGCATGGTGAGGTGCACGCAAAGCTGAGTGTTTCTCTCTGCACTAGAGGTGAGGGCCTCTCACTGCTTCTCCCCTGTTTTCTCCAGCTGGATCCAGGGGGGTTGGGTTTGCCCATCCTCAGGTTTGCAGTAGCAGGGGATAAGGTTTCGGTTTAGGAAGGTGAGCGCTGAGCTCTGCACAAACAAGGTGTCAAAACAGGGAAGAGTTAAAAGTCATTCCCAGGGAGAGGTCACTGGAGACGCAAACAGTCTAGTTTCCCATTTGAAAACAGAAAGTGCCAGAGGAAGATTTCCATTTAAACAGCAAAATAAAGTAGAATCTGTGTTTCCAGGCTTCTCTTTCAAAGCATGTCACACTCGGCAGATTTAGGCTTGAAACAGCCACTTTTTTGTTCCTGTTAAGACTGTGGCTACTAGTTACCATTTCTTCAGAAGACCAAACAGCCTCAAAGCCCCAAGCCTGCTAACGCTTTCAGAAGCATTATTTTAGTTAGCAGTGTCCCACATCTACAGACACAGCTCACATATGTGGGAAACTCAGCAAGTCTGTAAAGCTCTGCAGACACGTTTGTGGACAGGTCTGAGCCATGTGAGCTGGAAGAGATGTAGAGACACTGGGTTTTTAATGTAAGATACTGAATTTACTTCAATATCCTCTTCTTTGTATCCCTTTGAGACAGCTCTGCCCAAAGCAACCTTACTGGGTGCAGGGGAGTTACTTCCCAGCAGGAGAATCGAGCTGTGGTGATGTCCTCCAGCACTCACAGTCTTCAGTTTGGGATGCCCTGAAGGTCAGAGGTGAGCAGAATTTCAGTAACCAAAGCAAGCCAGGCTCAGCTCCCTTGGTTTCAGCTTTCACTGACATCTGAAACCTGTTTCCAAGATTTTAATCAAATCTCACACAAATAAAAGGTCTCCCTTTTGTGAACCTCCTGCTGTCACCAAGCACACACATGCATCCAGGCATGCACACACACAGCCCTGGAAGGAATGGATGGGATGGACCATTGGCCAGCACTGAGCCCAGCTGCCACAACTAAGCTCAGCTTAGAAATGTCAGGGTTTTAACCCAAAAAGCAAGCCCAGCAATGAGGCCAGGTGAGCAGGGTGCTGCAGCCCCACCTGGCTCTGCTGGCTCGTTTTTATGATGTCCATTAAAGCCTCATTGCTTCGGCTGCCACGTGCAGTCTGCTGCCTAGATGCCATGTCCTCCTCTTGCTGCTGCTGCACTGACAGGGAACTGGGTTTGATTTTCCTCCTGGGAGAGCAGGCAGGGTGTTATGGTTTGATTTTTAACTACTAACAGGAGTTGCAGTCGCTCTGGGAAATTATGTCACCAGCATCTGTAGAGATTTGCCTTGCATGGTGGGAAGGCAGAGAGGGACATCCCAGGCATCTGGCTGTAGCATTCCAATGCAAGGAGGCATCTCAGGGCTCACTTGGAGACCCCAGAGGCTTCTCAGAACCAGAATCCTCTATTTTTCCTCCATCTCCCTGACATCCCTGGAGATGGGACTTCAGAAAGACAAGAGGCTGATAACAACCCTGACACTGCTGGGAGCCAGTGCTGGGTTTTATGCTAAAGGGGATCTGCCCCAAACCCCCCACCCCACATTCTGAGAGCTGTTGCACCAAAAGACATGGATGGAGGCCTGGGAGAAAACCAGCCAGCAGAGAGGCCAACATCACCAAGTTCATCCCCCAGCCAAATTCCCACTCTGCTCTCCCCAGGCTCCTCATGTATAAACTATTTCCACACATCTGATCTCGTTAAAGCATGATAATTTACAAACTTTAGGGATTTTGACCTTCAAACACAAGTGATTCTGCTGCATGCCAAAGCATCAGCATCTGATTGCAGCAGGAAAATAAATGGCAGCAAAGGGAAGGGGAAAAAAAGATGTTCTGAGCAGGAGGATGGGAGCAAAGTCATTTTTCACCCAAATTTCCCCTCGGGGTCAATGCCTCTTTAAAGCTCCCCTCGGCCACTCACTTGTTTTCCCATCCCAAGGCCCAGCGTGTCCTTGCCTGGTCCCTGCTGCTTTACCCAGTAGCCTGTGTGTAAATGGATGGAGAGCAGGTCAGAGTGGAGCCAGCTGACCCCAAGGTCTCCTCCTGCCCTTGCTTTGATGGATAGGCACCAAGGTCAGGAACTCAACGTGCTGTTGTCTCAGGTAAAAGCCTGCTCCCTGCTCAGCCTCCTTGCCCTCCCCTTCCCAGGCCTGAGGCTAACCCCACAGTATGCTGAAACCATGAGCATCTGGGGCCCTTTGGTGGCTTGAAAGAGGCATGGGGAGATGATGTGTGCTGGTTTCAAACCAGACCATTTGCAGACACTCCAGAAAAAACCAGCTCTCTAAGAGTGTGCAGTCAAGGGCTGCATAAATTTGGGCCTGTCTCTCTCCAAAGACCTCACTCAATCCTTGAGCCCTAAGCTAGCTGAGATCCACCTCTCTGAGCCACCAGTTCTGCCCTGCCTTGATGTGTCCACAGTCCAGGACATCCCCACCCTGGATGTCTGTGATGGAACAGGAGTTTCTCAGCAGTTCTGCAAGAAGGACATGAGTTTGCTTTCCTATTCTCTTCCCATGGGTCAAGGTGAGCCCATGACCACCAAGCCCTAAGATTCCCCATCTCCAGCCTGCACCAAGCCCAACACTGCTGGAGCTTGTCCCCTCACCACACCAAGCTCTCTGTAGCCAAGCTGTCATGAGGACCAAAAGTAGGGCAGAGTTAGCGATGGGGGAAGCTGAAACAGAAGATTTCCCAACATCCACCACCAGCCAGCAAGGTTCAGCAGTAGAGAAACCTTTCTCAGGGTAAGAGGAGGCTGGGGAGAGGGGGGTCAGGAGCTGAAACCCTTCCCACGCTCCCCAACCAAGCATCATGGAGGCACCATCTCCCCAGCTCAGGACCACCAGGCACCTCCACTCCCCTCCAGGGGTAGCTCTGCCTTTCCCAGGTGCCCCCTGCTCTGGAGCAGGGATAGCAGGGCAAAGAACCCCGGCTGAGGCCCTGTTATGTAGGCAGGATTAGGCAAAAATTTGTCTGCACTTTTGAACTGTTTTCACAAGCCTTGCCTCTCACTCCCACGCAGGAAGCAGCAGAGGAGCCGGCCTGTTCCAATTAGGCTCTTCGGGCCGAAGGGACAGCAAAACTCAGGAGGGGGAAAGGGAAAGAGGGACAGAAAGCTGAGAAAAGGGGAAGAGAGGGAAAAGTGGGAAGCGAGGAGGGATGGGGAGAAGCACAGGGGGAGAGGGATTTGCTGAGGATGTGGGGATGGGATGGATGGGAGGAGACAGGCAGAGGACTGGGCAGTGTGGAGGGGAGATTTGGTTCCCACTTCTTCAGCAGTTTGCCAGAAAACTGCCCTGCTTCCCTCTGTAAGGAGCAACACAAAAGGCACAGACGTTTGCTGTTTTAATGTAAAATAAATATATTTAGCTTAAAAAAAAAAAAAGAAAAATTAAAAGGAGTCAGGGTTGGTTTTTTTCCCTCCTTCAAGCAGTGAAAAATAAATATTCTGAGATGAAAGCTGGGCTTCAAGAGAAAAAACAAGAGAGGAAACCAAAAGCCCACACTGCTTAGCACTGCAGAAAGCCCAACAAAGCCTGCTTTCTTCCGGCATTCAGCAGCTTTCTTATGGAGATGCAGTGTGTCATGGGGGCCAGCTCTTCCCCCAAAGAAAGGACCTGAAAACTGTCTTCCCTAAATGCAGATCAAAGCATTGCTTCCCAAGTTCAGACTCTTGGCACTTAGAGCATCAGAGGGAGCGAGGCATGGGGAAAGGTTAAGGTGAGGGTGAGATGTCAGGATGCTCTGCTCCCTCTCAGGCTTTGGGATAAATTGCTTCATTTCTCTGTAAAACAGAGACAATTACACTTGGGTGCAAGCTTGGTAGAAGAGGGTGCTTAGGGCAGATGTGCCCACAAGGAAAACTAGACACAAAAGCCGAGGGAGGGTTTGTTTTGGCTCTGGATTTTTTGCAGCAGCACCAGCAGGTGAAAGGATGCTTCACCCACGATCCTGATGGTGCCAAAATCAAAGGCTTTGCCTTCCAAGGCTGTTGCCCTCCAAGGCTCCTCTCTGCTCCCTCTTGCTTTCTCTCTTCTCAGCTTTAGGATGTGGGTGTTGGACAGAGATCCTGGGAAAGCAGCATCCCCTGCAGTCCCAGGAGCTCGCAGGGGAACAGCAGCCTGGTGGTCAGCTGGCTTGGTCCTGCCCAGCTTTTGTGGGGGAGAGGAGGGAAAGAAGGGCTAGAGAAACCCCTGGACTGAAGCAAAGCAAAACCACAGGGCTTGAGTCAACGCTCACTGCAATTAGAGGAAAGTTTCCCTAGCCTCAGCAGCAGGGACAGGACCTATGGTTCATCTTCCCACAGCAACTAGGAGCAGGGCTTCCCTCAGTGGATGGCTTCGCTCCATCCTTCCCATTGCAGCTGCTGGAAGCAGCACAGATGGATAGAAAAAAGCAAATACTGAGGAGATGTGGCCACCTCTGAGGGTGGAGAATGTGGCCACGGTTTAGCAACCCTCGTCAGAACTATGCAAAGCAGTCAGCAAAAAGCTTTTTCCATCAAGAAGCAGCAAGAGCAGAGGTGAGGCTGTGCTACGAGGTTGGTGTGTGGTTTAGCTCCAGCAGCACCGTTAGCTCAACAACAAGCCACCCCCAGCACAGCAAACACTCTTGAATCAGCTTTGAAACGGCTCTAGATGTAACAGCATCACAGTTACAACTAGCAGAAGCCCTTTCTGGACCTGCTGGCCTGACAACAGAGTCCAGGCTTAGCTAAACCCCTGCCAAACTTGTGTAGAGCCTGAGCTCACAGGTGGGTGCTCTGGAGAGAGCCAGAGCAGGAGGCTGCAGCCAGGAACAACCTCCACAGAATCACAGAGTGTTAGGGGTTGGAAGGGACCTCTGGAGATCACCTAGTCCAACATCCCTGCAAGAGCAGAACCTAGAGCAGCTTGCACAGGCTCCTGCTCAGGAGTCAAAGCCTCTTCTTGCAGCGCTCAGGCTCCTATCACCCTTCAGTTGCTTTCCCAACTGAACAGCAGACGAACTGGGGTGTCCCCTCTGAAGACAGGATTAGCATCTCTCTTTCAGGCTAGTCTGCCTCTGACCCTTCCTTAGCAGGAGTGGGGAGACACTCCCTGCCTGCTGCAAACCCACGAGCCACGCTTCCCCGTGCTAATTCGCTCTAATCCCTGCTAACTGTGCTGCTCAAGAGCTCTAATCCCAATGCACAGGCACACAGGCAGCAACAGGAGCTCAGGGTGGGCTCAACGGAGCCTGTAATGGACACCCAGCTCAGAGGGAAAGGAGGTCAAGTGTAAATAGCAAGGCCAGGTCATGCCCGTGTCAGCTGCCCCGCATCAGTGCTCCAGCTCGAGGAGATGCTCCTCTGCAAACAAGCAGCTAAAGCCCAGCTCCTCACACCCCCAGGCCCAGCAGCCAAGCTCAAATTGCTCAACAGCAATGAGAAAAAAAACTCCCCAAAGCCAGTGATCCTCACTGAACAAACAGCTAGATATTCATCTGCTGCTTGGAAGGCTGCCCGAGGTATTCAAATGGCTCATGCCTGGGACCAGAAGCCTCTTGAAATTCCTCACTCTCTTTGGCCTGGCCTGGGCTGGGAGCCCTGCAAGGCCAGCGCGTTGTATTCACCACCATGGAGGTTTCCACCACCACAAGAGTATGGCCTGAGCCCTCCCAAAGGAAACCCACATCTGGGCTCCAGCACTCCATGGAGGAGACAGTGGTCCAAGTCATCCCCACTCCGCTCTTCCCACCACCTGAGAGAGCACACACACTTCTTTCCAGTCAGGTTAAACGCAAGACTTCTGCTGCCCTCACTTCAAGTCTTTGGCTGGTGATGCCATTTCTGGCATCTTTGATAAAGAAGTGATGAAAGCAGAGGATTTATCCCAAGAGAAGGATGCATCCTAGTGCTCTGAAACAGATCTATCCTGGGCTGCAAAACCACGCACAGGATGCTACCAAGATCCCACTCTATTCGTACCTGAGTGGCTCAGATTGAGCATTTCTCTCTCCAAACAAGCTCTTGTTCTCTCCTCCAGAGATATTAACCTCCCTCTCCCTCATCATCCAGGGATGATCCAGGACACACACACAATGGGGATTCAGCTCAAACACCTCCAGCTGCCTGCTCCAGGGAAGGCTGGGGTTGCCAAACACTCGTGATGGTCTCCCAGCAAAGGGAGAGCAGAGGTTTTGCAAGGCCAGGTTGAGGTCAACCAGCAGCACATTGTGTGAGGGAGATGCTGTCAGGATCAGAAGTGTGGAAAGGGAAGGCTGAGATCTCTTGGCAGGGCTGTCCCCTCTCAGCAGGGATAAGGGCCAAGGAACCTTCACTCAGGCTGAGCTCTTTCATCACCCCACAAAGAGATCCCAAGCCCTCTAACTCGGCTCAAATACACCTGAAGAACATGTCGTGCCAACACTTTCTGTAAGCAGCTACACATGACCTCACAGCTGGAGAAGGTTTCATGACATACTTCTGATGGAGATGGACTCCACAGACATCCCTGCTGCTGGGAGACCACTGGGCCTAAAAAGGAGCCTCAATTACCTTTGCCTCAAGAATGGATTAGACATGCAGATGCTCAGGCAAACCCCTCCAATCTGTCTGTCCCAAGGAATTCCCCAATCTCCACTGGATTTTCGGCCCAAGTCCTCCATAAACTGATCTCTCTGTGTCCTGGCCTTAGCCCTTGCCCCCAGGCTGAGTCAATGCCATGTCACACCAGACACGAGGGTACCACATGGCAGGACACAGGCAGCAGTGCCCTTAAGCCAGGATGATGTTCAACCCTCAAAATATCTCCCTCCACATCAAAGTCACTCTCCTGCACTCATCAGACCTCTCATTCATAAACCAAGTGTCTCTGAAAGCTGGAAGGGCTGGACCTGCTGTGCAGAAACACTGGTGGTGTCCACATGATAAAAGTGCCAATTGGTCACAAGTGGAAGGTGCCCAGAGATATTCCTATGGCATTCCTCAAGCCCAGGACATTTCCACATGACACAGAGAGCATGAAGGCAGTGATGCAGAAGGGATTGAGAAGATAGCAAGGAAGGGAGGCTTGCTGATGAGAAAGGGAGACTCAGCAGCTCTGGGTCACCTCTCAGGCACACACACTGCCCCAGGGTGGCAGAGGACGGGGTGAAGCTTGCCACATCACTCTGCAGCTGCAGATTCCTGCCACCCGTTCCACCTCCACCTCCACAGCCTTCCTGGCCAAGCCTTCCCTTCAGGGTAAGCCCAGCCAGACATACAGCCAAGAAGGCAAAGAAGTCCGTGGTTGATTGCTCAACAGGAGGGTGCAAGTCACAGCATATCACATCCCCCATGGGTTGGAGAGGGATGGCTGCTGCTGCCTTACCCACAGAGAGCCCTTCTTCTAGTACTAGGCTTTTGATAGCGTCTCTTCTTTTCTCTCTGTACAGAAGGGAGTGTTTTGGCTCTGGTCTGGAAGCACGAGCAAGGCGACTATGTGCAGCGGAGGAGGAGAAGCCCAAGGAATCTACCCTGTCCTCACTCACCTGGTGACCATCAGATCCCCATCTCATCATCTCATCCCTTCCTGCCCAGGGTCCTGCCACCACACATGAGGACTCCAGCTCTGTCCTCCCTTATCAGTTTGAGCTGTCCAGTTGTCTTTACAGTTAGCAAAGGAGAAGAGCAGAGATTAGACTATTTAGCTTTGAAATCAAACAAATAATTGCTCAGGCTTTTTGCAAACAAGATCAGGTTTGGAAGGTCAGAGCAGGGCTGGTAAATCTCAGCAGTGTTTGCTCTGACCAAACAATATTAGCCCAAGGATAATCAATCATTTTAATCAACAAAATGATTTCTAATTCTTCAGAGCAAACAGTCAGCTCTGCCAGTAGCTGCCAAGAGGTGGCACATAGCTCCCATTCCCCTGCG
The DNA here is from genome assembly GCA_013396975.1 of Bucco capensis. Classification (NCBI taxonomy): domain Eukaryota; kingdom Metazoa; phylum Chordata; class Aves; order Piciformes; family Bucconidae; genus Bucco; species Bucco capensis. Next base: position 232,229 of record VWZO01011421.1, on the reverse strand, counting down.
CTAGGTACCGATTCGCTTCTGCGCACCACTGCATTTACTGCCACTAAAGACTTGCACTCACAAGTCCCCTGAGCCCTCCTCTCTAAGGTATCCTTCCTCCCTCTCTACAGCTCACAACCACACATAACCCCCTCCTGCAGCCAGGAGTAAAATCAAAGGAGCTCACAACGTTGTCTGCGTGCTCCCAAGCACCTTCCCTAGGCCAGCTGCATCCTTCAGCATAGCATCACTTAACGGGAGAGGAGGAAATGCACCACACAGAAGGGACAAAAGACGCTCAAAGCTCAGGAGCTGCTGCCTGAGCCAGCTCCAGCTTCTCAGGTCAGAGGATTTTCCTGGCTGGGCTGGAAGCTGTGCAAGCAAAGGCATCACTGGGACAAGGGGGATGATAGTCAGCTTCATATCAGTCCTGGGGCCAGGAGGGGACAAGGCCGTGCTGACTACCAGCATGACACTGGTTCAATTCCCTGTCCCCAGAGAGTAAATCAAGCTGCTTAGCTCCTCCAGTGATGGAGAAGCTCCATCCTTTCTCCCAGAAAGGGCCCTGGAAGAAACCTGGAAATCAAAAGCCTCCAGCCCATGCCAGAGAGAGTGCCTCAGGAACACCAGTGCCAAACCAATTTCATTTCACAACATCCCAGGAACAATTCTCCTGGCATTGTTTATTTTTAAGCAGGCAAGGGAATGAACGCAAAGAACACAAGGAGGGTTCCCAAGCACACCAGGCAGCTGAACAGCCCCAAGATTAAGCCTCCTCCATCCAGAGCTCCTGGGGCCTTGCCCCTTCTGGGCTATTCCCACACACAAGAGCAAGAGTTTTCCCAAATGAGCCCAGGAAGGTGATCTTTTCCAGCTTCTAGGAGACTTCCCACCAGGGAAAGGCCTAGTGCAGAGACTGGGCCAAACACAGCCCTGGGAAGACAAAGAAGGTGGGAGTGAGCTGGGGAAGGCAGCCAAAGATGAACTGGGCTGTCCCATCAGCTTCAAGTCATCCCCATCCCAGAGCCAAGGGTTGTCCAGGATGGGGATTATGTCACCTATTGGCCTCAGCCCGGAGAGACGGGAGAGAGCAGGGATAAATCAGAGAGGCTGGAGGTGCTTGGATTTGCCTAGAGGAAGCTGGAGCTTGGAAAGCTGAGCGAAGGCTGCAGGGAGAGAGGCTGAGCCACTCGCAGCTCTCGCATCCACCCCGCACGGAGCATCCGGAAGCTATTAAGGAATTACAGCCTCTCTGGCCCTGAGCCTTCCCCAGCAGAAGTGCCTGGGAGCAGATGGTGAAAGGGCTGATTGAATTCGGCTGCTCAGGCCAAGAGGCTATTAGGAGAAGACATAAATGGAGGAGGGGGTGGAGGGGGTGTCATTTGGCAACTCAGGAGCTGGGAGCCCTTGCCAGGAACTCTGGGAATCCTCCACCGACCGTAACAGGCTTGAAGGAGCATCGGGAGGGCCCTGGATGGGTGGCTCAGGGGTGTGAGCCTCCCTGCTGCCCTTGGTAGCTGGGCTCTAAGCTCCTGCTGCTGAAGGGCTGGGGTGAAACTGTAAGTATATAGGGAATGGAAGCTGCTTCTTCTCAGGCATCTTCATCTAAGAAGGCAGCACAGCCACCATGGTGCCACCAGGGTGGCAGGGACCTGTGTCCTTGCAGTAACAGTCCGAGGAGCTGTGTGCTCCTGAGCCTTGATCTCAGTTGAGAAGGAGGTAGGAGAGCTGTCAGCTGCCCACCCACAGGGCCAGCCTTCCTCCCAGAAAAATGCAGGTTTGTAAAGATCCTCCATTTCCAACCTGGTCCAATCCCACCCAGCGCCCATGGGAAGGCACCGGGCATGGGCCCAGACCTCCCAAAGTGCCTTCAAAAGGGGATGGGACTCAAGTGGTTCTGGATGGGGAGGAGGTGAGGACAAAACGCCAGGGCAAGAGAGAGATGCGGGCTGAAAACAAGCCAACAGGCAAAAAAAGCATCAATATGATTCCCAAGTCAGAGCCAGCCCTGCTGAGGGGAATGCCAGTGTCTGAGCAAAAACCCTGATGGAAGAACCAAAACTGCTTGGGGATGAAGGAAGATTTTAAACCCCTCCCTGGGAAGTAGGGAAGAAAAAGGAGGAATGACCTCAAAATCAACACAACCCCAAGCTCTGGGCTCCCTGCCCTGGAAAACCAGCTCTAACTCCCCAGTGCCCTGTGCCCCATGGATGTGGGGGAACAAGCACCAGCTCCAGGGCCCCCATGCCAAATCCATCCCTCTTTTTCCAATGCAGAAAGGTCCAATGAGTCCCCTTGGGCTTCCTTGGCTGCCTGCCCTAGATCCCTGAGGTTGGGCAATCGGGAGGCTGCTCAGGGCTCCTCACGGAGCACTCGGTGACCGTAAGGGGAGCTTTGCCCAGCAAGCTTTTCCGAGACAAGTCATGAGATTATTTCTTGCCTGGAATTTGCTCCCGCGGCTCCCCTTGGGCCTGGAGTGCTGAGTCAAGAGACCGCCGGGGCTGTGCCCTCCAGATGAGTAAAGAAATTGCCATGGGGAGTGGTGGGGGTGGCTGGGGAGGGAGGAGGGGGGGAAGGCGCCGATGAAAGGAGGGAGGGGACCGATGACTCCTGGAGCCTTCACCCAGGGAGGACTCAGCCCGGCTTGGCAGCTGCCTTCAGCACTGCAACGCACCCAATTAGTCACCGGATTAACGAGCGCACTTACACGGGCTGGCGCACAGCTCTTTAAAGGCACACACCATCCCTCCTCCTCTTTGCTTTTTTTCCTCTTCTCTGGGTTTTTTTCCCCCCTTTCTTCCTTTCATTTCTTACGCATTTTACATTTACTTGTTTAGCCCAAACTTCCAGTGAGTGCTCTGACTGCCAGCCAACAAACTCCTGAGGATGCTGAGGATGAGGCAGCCCTCGATCATAGCCTGAAGATGCCAAACAGGGGTGAGAAGGCTGGGCTACTCCCTGCCAAGCCCCCTTCCCTCCTTGCCCTGCTGATGTCACACTGGTCTGACAGGCACTACGTCCCTCTGGAGGATCCATATAGCCCTGGGCTGCTCCGGGGCTCGGCTGTTTGGAAGCGGGAATGCGCGCGACTGATCCAGCTCGAAGGCAAAGCAGGCTCACAGCCCAGACCTTTTAAGTTTGCAAGCTTTAGAGCCAGCTTCAAATCTGGAGCAGCTTAAAGGGATAGAAAGCAGCCCCAGTCAGTGACTAACCACCCCGCCAGGGCTACGGCTACCGGGACAGTGGAGAAACCTCACTGCTGACACTGGAAAGCGAAACTTTCCCAGCGCCGTGGCGGCACTGAGCTTCCCAGAAGCAGGGAGAGCCCTCTGACATCAAGCCCTCTGACATCAAGCCCTCTGACATCAAGCCCCAAACGTCTTTGCATCCATTCCAAAGGACATGTCTGGGAAATGCCACGGGGTCAGGGCATGGCATAGGGAGGCACGATGCTGCTAGCGACCTGCTGGACTCATCTGATGCCTGGGGGTTGAGTTTTTTCCACCTTTCTGGCTGCAGAGGAGGAGGAATTGTGTTTACTGGAGAGACAGAGTGGTTGGGTAACATGCCTTGAGCATTCTAAAAGAGAAAGCACTTGGCATTGCATTTGAAAGCCACTTCTAACAATAATGTGTAAAAAAAAGAAGAACAAAAAACATAAGACCCAAATTTCATCTTCTTTTAATTTTCCAGTGGAAAAAGCCAGGAGTCCTCAGCTTTTTGCAAGCTGTTTCTTCTGATGGCTTAGGTTTCAGTAAACAATTTCTCAATACTAAAAGGTAAAAGAAAGAAAACAACCCCCTTGCTGCTCCCAGAACACTGACCAGAATGCAGTGGTTCTGCACAAACAAATGCAGACACCTACCAAAAAGAAAACTTTCATGTGGGTCAAAAAGCCACATTTTGATTGCTGTGATAGATGGTGCTGCCGAGCTGGTGGTGGAGGCAACAGAAAACAAACCCCAGAGCCCTTCTCAGCATCCAGCTTCAGTTTCTGGGGCCTGCTGACTGCAAGACCAGCAGCAGCTTCCCCTTACTCAGTGGTTTTATCTAGAGACCTGCAAGGACATCCCAGGAGAGGCAGCATCCTAGCCACCAGGAGGACATGCAACCACCATCCTGCCATGCAAGATGCTTGGATCCTGGAGGGATGCAAGGCTCAGCCATTCACCTCCCTCTTAGCCTAGCTCCCAGCTCAAATCAGAGTCACCAGTACATCCAAACTGGAAATGCCAAGAGGCAGAAGGCTCCTGGCCTGTCTGGTGCTGTGGAGGAGCCAGAGAGGTGCACTATGGCTTAATGCAGGCAGCAAGAAAACCTAAACGCTGCAAGTAGAGGGAAACTTGGAGCACACAGCTGGGAATGCTCCCATATCCCTGGGGCACTGTGCCTCAGTTTCTCCTATACCTAGGTCTCACCAAAGCTTTCTTCAACATCTTCTGGGGTCAGAGGCCCCAAAAGCATGCTGGATTTAAAAAAACCCAAAAAGCAAAGTCCCCAAAAGCCCCACTGGCTGGCTTCTCCCCTGGTCCCCACCAGCCATCTGAAGAATGCTTTGGAATCACATCAACTATTTGAAATGAGATGGGGGGAGAGGGGGCAAGGGGAGGGGAGCCAGGGGGGAGCTGCTTCGCTTTTGACTCAGTGTCTGGCTTCTTTCATCAAGTCCACATTCCTGCTGATGCCATCAGCCTCCGGGGAAGTGCGACACCATACACAATCCATGTGGAGCCAATTTAACCCCCCTCCAGCTCACAAAATGCATTTCGTTCATTAACAAGCTCCAAAGGGTTTAGCTGGGGTTAGGAGCCAGCCTGCAGCTCCACAGCCACCCCAGCAAGATGGTCCTCAGCAGGGAATGACAACATTAAGGGTTGGAAGGGACCTCTGGAGATCATCTAGTCCAACTCCCCTGCAAGAGCAGCAGAACCTAGAGCAGCTTGCACAGGATGTGTCCAGTTGGGTTTGAATCTCTCCAGAGATGGAGACTCCAGCACCTCCCTGGGCAGCCTGGGCCAGTGCTCCAGCACCCTCCAAGGAAAGAAGTTCCTCCTGATGTTCAGCTGGAACTTGCTGGGTGCTAGTTTGTGCCCATTGCCTCTAGTCCTGTCCCTGGGCACCCCAGAACAAAGCCTGGCTCCAGCCTCCTGACTAAGCATTGATCAGATCCTCCTCAGTCTGCTCTGCTCCAGGCTACCCAGCCCCAGCTTAACAGAGATGCTCAAGTAGCCCTTCTCTGGACCCTCTCCAGAAGTTCCCTACCTCTCTTAAACAGAAGAGACCAGAACTGGACTCAGGACTCCAGCTGTGGCCTCACCAGGGCAGAGCAGAGGGGAAGGAGAATCTCCCTTGACCTGCTGGCCACACTCTTCTTGCTGCACCCCAGATGCCACTGGGGGACATTGCTAACTCATGGTCACTCTGCTGGCCACCCAGACTCAGGTCTTTTTCCACTGAATTGCTTTTCAGCAGGAAAGGTTTCCTACACACAGCTGTGTGCTACAAGAGAACAATCCTCCCTGCAAACCCACCCAGTGTGCTGGGAGATGCAGAGCTGGCACAGCTCAGCCCACCACACACTTGCTGTAGTCCACATAATGCTGGGTTTGCTGCACCATCCACCTGAGATGGAGGTCTCAGCCTCTTCTGCCTTTATAGGAAAGGTTTAACTGGAGCAAAAAGCTGGAGGGGTGTTGCTGTGTCCAATACAACCAGCAAGGTAATGGGGATGGAGCTGCAGCCCCAAAGCTCGACCAGCTTAGACCCAGACAGAGCCCTGGGGCTTTGCACATCCCAATCCACAACAGCCAGCAGGCAGCAAATACCTGAGGGCTCAGCCTCCTCCCATCTTCAACTCTCCTTCCCAAACCAGAGGGAGCCACAGAAACAGATTTTCCTCTCAGGGGAAGAAAGTTGCTATTTCTGCCTTGCATTTCTCAGTCTTCTGGTGGGTTGCATTTATGCACAGGCTGCATGGCTACAGGAACCAGACCCAGGACTGAACCATCCCAGAATCCCAGCATGGTGGGGGTTGGAAGGGACCTCTGGGAATCATCCAGTCCAACCCCCCCTCCAGCTGGGTTTGGAATCTCTCCACACAAGGAGACTCCACAAGCTCTCTGGGCAGCCTGGGTCAGTGCAACAGCACTTCTGCTTCCCCTAGATGGAGGGAGCAGTTCAATGCACCCCAAGAAACTGTGCATGTTCAACAAGAACAAGGGAAAAATGAATCATCTGCCTGGTCCATGCAGGTACAGATAGTGCACCAATGGCTTGATGCTGTACATGGGACAGAAGAGCAAACCAGCTCTCAGATTTTTGCCAGGTGAGCACACAAAACCCACCAAAATCCAAATACAAAAACACAAGAAAAGCCAAAAATATACAGAAAAAAAACACCCAAACTCAATACAAAAGTGTGCAGTTTGAACTCAGACTGCAGAAGGTGAAGAAGAGCTCTGGGTTTGCCCTCATCTGGGGCTAAGTCAGTCTGCAGCAGCTCTGAGCCACCCACCAGCTCCGAGAAAGAACAGAACAGCTTAGAGAACTCGCAGAGCTTCTCCCTCACCTCAGCACACACAGCCCTGCAGAAGCTCAGGCTTTGCTTGCAAACATCCACAGGCTGTTAAATGTTGTGTGCTCTCAGCCCCAGTGGGTGCCTCCAATCCAGATACCAAGGCTGAGCCTTTCAACCAAATTAGAAACTGAAACCAAGCTGATTTCAGGGTGGTTTTTGCCACCTCCCTGACCAGACTATGTATCCCCTGGGGATGTCCCTTCAAGGAGATAATCAGGCAGGTAAAGTGACTTGTAGATTTGCACATTGTCAGATAATTACCACCAAAGCCTGCAGCAGTGCTGGGCACAAAGCTGGGACACACAGACTGAGGAGAGCAGAGCTAGAGGCTGGGCCATAGAGCAGCACTGAACCCAACGTTGCAAGGGTCACCTTCACATCCCAGACCACTTAGAGCCATTATCTCTGGAGCCATCTCACAGTTGTGTGGCAGGACTCAAGTGCCTCCCCCCTCAAATTCCATTGCACCTGGGAAAAATGCAGGAGCTTGTAGGAGAATCAATAAATATTTATTGTTTAACCAGCAGTATTTTGACTGGAGATGTAAGCATGGCCCCATGCCAGGGAAACCAGAGCCTTCTTGGCCAGCCATGCAAACAACTTTTCTTCTATATCTAGTTGGAAGATTATAAACTACATAATGAAGGGGGGGGGGGGAACACAGGCAATGAGCAGCTTAGTCACGGAAGAGGAACAAAAGGGCTGAGATGTAGAACTATGCAGTGAGTTAAAAAAAGGAGGGGGATGCAGTCCCAATTTTTGGCTGGAGACAACTGTACAGTTTGTATCAGCTACAGATTTGTCTACTGGCTTCTGCTGGATCTGAGCAGACAGCCCTGGTTTCAGCGGTGCTGCAAACCAGCTCAGAACTCACAGCCAAAAAGCAAACCTGGGGAGCAAGGTCCTGACCTACAGCAGCACCATCCCACACCCATAAGGAAGATCCCAGTTCCCATGGGGATGTCTCAACCTCACAGTGCAATGTAGAGTCACTCCCTGGCTCCAGGGGCAGGTTAATGCTCAAGTAAGGCAGATCATCTCTTCAATTAGTTCCCTGGCATCATCCTACCAAGCACAGGTCTTCCTCCAGGCGAAAAAATTCTAAGGCTGGAAGATGCCAGCAGCTCCTCTAGATCCATTCAGTGCCAGCAGGGGCACTTGTCCTCCTAAGTCATGTCATTTGCTCACCTTGTGCCCAGGCAAGGAGCAGCTGACAGTGCAAAAAGCAAAAGATCCTTTTTCCTTATCTGAGACAAATCCACCCAGATTTGTTCCTTTCTTCCCCAAAATGCCAGCTTATACCAGCACTACAACTGAAACTAGCCATTTGGGAAGACAGAAGTGCAGGCTTACATGCTTAAACCACACACAGGCAAATCTGGTCTCACCCACAGCTACTCTTCCCTGAGTGCCTGAGATGTACCTGCTCTCTCAGAAACACCAAACCACCTTCCAGCTTGTCTCCAGCATCAAACCAGCATCCCAAGATGGAACCACAGGACACCCTAAACCCCATGCCTGCTGCCCCATCAGCTCAGCCACACGGCAGGATGCAGTCGCTGCTATTTCACAGCAGCATACTCAGAAACTGACTCTCCTGGTACAGAATCCAGCGTGCCACAGACCTCCTGGAGAGCTTCTGTACTGCCTGCCAGCGACCTGCTCCAGATTTGGGAGAGCAGGATGCCATAGGACGTGCTCAGTGCAGCATTCCAGCAGGAGACTGTGAAGAAGGGCTATCAAAGCACAGCACGCTCTAATTACATGGCAAATTAGCGGCTACTTCCCTGGAACAACACTCTAATTACACACTTGTTACATGCTTTGGGCAGCTCGTGATGAAAAAGGGGAAGGAACAGGGGCTTTGCTTCTCTCTTTCCTGGAAATCTCATTCCCTGTGCCCAGGTGAAAAATGCTGTACTCGGGGATGTGCTTTAGTTGAGGTATCCCTGAAGGACAGGTCGCTGAAGCTGGCATCTTTCCACCTCTTTGTCCCTTAAGTAGACAGAAGTTGTCGCTAAACAAGCTAGAGGTGGTGGCAGCCAGGGGTAGCCAGTCCCCTCCCTCCTGGCAAACTCTCTTTCCCCCATCCTAGCTGGATACCACAGTAATGGGCATTTGGGAAGCGCATAGAAAGAGAATTGCTCTTTCTCAGTTCAAATTCTCACGTCCTCCAGAGGCAATCAGCATGGAAAACACCAGGGGAGCCCAGAGGCCTGCACTTCTTAGAGCTTCCCCCTTGTTGGCTCATGATTCATGCCCACACAGAGCAATCCACAGCCAGGGCTAAGCTCTCACCTTTGCTGTTCATGCAGGGAAAAAAGCATTCCGAAAGATGCTGGATGCAATTCCCTGCATCCCTGGAATTATTTCACCTTGTTTCTTTTTCCCAAGCTTCGCTGGGCTTCCAGGCAAGCACTCTGGCAGTCTGTGTGAGGACTGGTAAATGCTCTTCCAGTGCTGTGGAGGGAGCGACAGAGGACATCTCCAAGCAGACAGGGAAATGCTGCTGCTCTGCTGCTGAGTTTCAACCTACACACGAAAAGGTGACCATGCAAGCCACCAGCAAGAGCCACCTCTTAACAGCAGCTGGGCAACTGAGTCACCCAGAGGCAGCCACAGCTGTAGGGACCAGCCTGGAGTGCTGTGCAAGGATCAAACATTCCTTTTTAGAGGAGATGTTCCTGTGCACTACTTTTATCCTCAACCAGCTCAGCAGGTTGACTTCCCTTGGATGGGCTGATCCAGTTGTGACCTTGCACATATATCAAGACCTGGAAGGGAAGGTATGGCTGGAAACTTGCCCTCCCTGGACAAGAGGGAGGGAAGGATGAAGGACTGCATCCCAAGACCAGGCATTCAGACTCCTAAAGCACTTTGCTATTTCCCTGCAGCAAAGCACTGCTGAGGAGGGTATGCACTTGCCAGAAGACTCACTTTAAATGCAAACTCCCTTCTTTACCTCCATTGAATGTGAAAGCAAAGGATAACAAGCAAAGCTTGACCTGGCTGTGGGAAGGGGAAGAAGATGATGCAGGCAGGTAATACATCTGAACACACACTGTGCAGCAGCTGTCTTCTTCCCTGCAACAACCACAGCAGGAGAAATCTTGCTTCCAAAGCTTAAGCAGAGGGAAAGGCTCGTGCCAGATAAAAAAGCACCCCTGGGATGCCACCCAAACACAGGCCCATGGGAACAAGGTGTCTGTCTCCCAGCTGCCCTTAGGGTATGCATGGGAAGCACAGAGTCCTCCTGCAGTCAGGATTTCTACACTGCTTGTGCACAGACCAATTCCTCTTCTGATGCCAGGCAGGCTGAAATCTACCACAATGACCATAGCACACCTCCACCATAAGAGAGGAAGCAAGAGTGAGGATGGGGAACCCACTGTCTTCCCTCATCTGCCAGGCACAGCATCACCACCTGCCACTATAGCCCTTCCACTGTCCCTTGTGGGATGCCTTGAGGGTAGCAAGGCAGCAGTTTCCTTACCAAGAAATTATCTCTCAGTACTTAGTCCCAAATGCAGGGAACCAGCTTCTCTGCTTTGCAGAGAGCTTTGCAGAACTGGAGGTGATTTGTGGAAGGTAGCATTTAACAGGTGGCAAGGTTAAGTTCCTGTTAAGTCGATTTTTGCATGGTTTGGGCTGTCACTGTCTGAATAAAGCCAGTGAACCAAGTCCCCCCAGCTCACTGAAGGAGCAGTCCCCTATCTGCCACCAGAAGTGATGTTACCATGTACTCTATCAGGTCCTGCAAGAAAACCCAATGCACATACAATGTGTATATGAAAGGAGAAGCCCATCACCATGGATTTCTGGCTCCTGGACCTGCTCATCTCACTCACACATTCTTGCTGGCAACAGCAGGGGGAATTTGGCTTGGGAAGCTTTGTACAACTTCCCATCCCTTGCAGGTTATTTTTAAACCCTCTGGAGACACCACAAATCCCATCTAACTTTTACTCTGCTTGCACATGTGGCTTAGAGCAGGGTTTTATTTCAGGGGAGTGAGAGGAGGACAGGACTGTGCAGCTGAAGCATCTCAGCACTTTTACAGGGCATCAAGCACCTGGCACATTAAACATCTATCACAACTGAAAACCTCTGCCTGTAATGACTCTCCCTGCACCAGGTTAACCCTATGGATACCAGGAAGCAAATCTGCTTTGCTGCTTGCTGGTGTGTAAGGCAAGGAGGGGCTGGACACCTTCAAAAGGTCCATTCTGAAAAGAAGGACAATTTGGAGGCAGATTGGAGACCAAGGGCTAAATGAGCCATCAGGGAGCAGTTCAGACCTCACATGCAGTCCAAAACTGACAAGAGTAAAGTTCTGTCTCCTGTCCATGGCATTGCTGGACCCCAGAAACTAGGAGCATCCATACTCCTTCTCTCCACATGAGTCCAACCAAGCAAGAAAGCTTCAGCCTTCTCAAAAACATTGGAGGGGAAATGAGGTTAAGCTAGCTAATTGCCAACACTGACCTTTCTGGCTCCCAGTGCTAGAGCAGCCACCAGAACAGAAGCCACTGCTGCTCAAGTCCATAGGGAGTCAGCCCTTTTTTTTTTACCTCTCTGTTTTTTGTTTCTTCCTGCCAAAGTTTCACCTTTGGGGCCACTCTTAAAAGCTGCCTGCTGACATGAATTGCAGAAGAGCTTTTGGGGAGACAACATTAACTTGAGGCAGCACCAAAGATGCAGTGCTACTCAGTTACACTGATCCAGTGCTCAAACATCTCAACAGCATGGACACCGTGGCAACATTGTCTCACCAATACCAGGAAATGCCTGAATTTAAACAGATACTTCAGCCTGAACTGAAAAACAAGCTCCACATTCCCCCAGCCATGCCCCAATGGACCAGGAGTTTCTTCCCCTCCCATTTTCTTCCCCTGCAAGCAAGCAGTCTGCTGTTACCACCACCCAAAGTTCAGGAAGGAGTCTCCAGTAAATGTGCTTTTAACCAGAGCTTTAGGAAACAGGCACAAAGAAGTCTCAACCCCACCACAGCCTCCCATTTAATCTCAGGAGTGCTGTGGAAAAATCATCCTCAGTGCCCCCGCTGCATTTGGAAGCCTGGCCCTTCCCAGCCCATACCTGAAGGTCAGGTTCAGCCTTGCTGTCAGACACTGAGCACTAAACCAGCCACAACCTATTGTAGCAGCAGGTCCTCTCTAGGGGCAGGCAGGGCAGGAAGATGGACCACTGGACCAGACACTGTAGTCCATTCGCTGGCAGATCCCCCAGGTGTGTGCTGACTTATAGGAGCTCTCTGCAGACAAGCTGATCCTCCACAAACATCTACTTTAAGGCTAAGAGCCAAGCCCTGCACTGCTCCAGCCCCTTTTGCACTCCAGCAGTCAGCTGTCATGTTTATTTCCCACATGCAGCCTGAAATCCCTTTGCCTGGCAGGAGCTGAACCACCTTTCTGGGTTTCCTGCAAACTTGCTAACTGGCAAAGAAAGGCACAGCTCTAGCTTTAATCTGATTTTCTTCGCTGCACCAGCTCTGCACAAAATCCACTTCAGCCTGGTGGGAATTACAGCAGGGAGAGGTGAAGCAACAAGACTCATTTCACCCTCCCTTGTACCCAAAAAGAGACGTTCTTCTCCCTCCAAGCCCCAGCTCTACCTCGACTGAGCAAGGCAGAAACCAGCTGAGGGTGAGCAGACGACATCAGAACGTGGACAACAGCCTTTACTATGGCAAAGGCTCAACTCAGCGTTAACCACAGCCAGCAGCAGCTAAACTTACCACTACAACACCCCCCACACCTCGTTTCAGCAACGTTATCTCCCCTGATAGCTCCTGCACCCATCTCTCCAGCTCCAGAGAGGAGGAAAAAGAAATCAAAGCAGCGGCTTTTCCTGATGGTAATCTAGAGGAGGTACCGCTGGAGTTTTGTCTCCCAGGTACGAGGAGTGCTTGGACCACATAAGCCATCTCCAACCAGGGATGGAAGGAACTCAGATCCCAGATATGGAGCTTGTGCAGGGCTGCCAGTGACACTCGGGAAAAGGTGGAGGTGTCCCAGGAAGCTCGTAAAAGAAGCCCAGCCAAGTGCATCCCTCCTGCCTTCCAGCCGGAGGAGACTGCCACCATCCCCGCAAGGATGAGGAAAGGAGGCTGATGGGGCGGCGGGGTGTTTGTGGAGAGGAGGAGAGGAGAGGCTTAAAACTGCTCAGGAAGCAAGTTCGCTTTCCCCCAGGCGGTGCTGCGGGGCAGAGCCGGGGCAGGAGACAGGGGTAGTAGAGCCGGGGCAGGAGACAGGGGTAGAGCCGGGGCAGGAGACATGGCATAGCCGGAGCAGGAGACAGGGCACAGCCGGGACAGGAGACAGGGCTGGAGCCGGCACACAGGCGGGACCAGGCAGCAGAGCCCGGGCGGTGCCGCCCCGCTGAAACTCGGAGAGTGCGGTTCATGTTCCCTTCCCAAAGATACTGCCTCAAAAAAACCCTAACCGGACTGATACTTCCCCACCAGCTCCCTCGCTGCGAAAAAAAAAAGGGGGGAGGGGGGCGAGAAGAGACTGGATCCAATGGACCCATAGGGCTCCCCGGTCTGGGGACAGGACACGGAGGAGAGGGCTCACCGGGGGACGGGAAGAGCTCGAGGTCCACCTTCTCCGTCTTGATGATGGTGAGGTCCACCGCCGCCTTCATGGCTGCGGCAGCGCCGCGGGGGCGTCGCGCCGGGACCGAGAGGGGGGCGGCGGCGGCTGAGCCCCGCCGGGGCTCGGAGCTGCGAGCCGGGACAACGGCGGCAGGGCTCCTGCCTGCCTCTCTCCCTCCTTCCTCCTCTTTCTCCTCCTCTTGCTTTCTTTCTTCTCTTCCTTCTTTCCTTCCGCGCTCCTTCGCTCCTCTCTCCTGCTCGGCTCCTCCACCGCCCCTTCCGCGCTCCCTCGCTGCCGCTCCGCTCCGCCTCGCCCGTCCCTCGCTGCCGCCGCCACCGCCCCGGCCCGGGCTGAGC
>VWZO01011421.1:174340-206978 GCA_013396975.1 Bucco capensis | reverse complement strand
GGAAGACAGGGTGACATCAAAGAGGCAAGTGCAGATGGATGCCACCTTAAAAAGCAGTTCCCTGAACTTGAAGCTGTAGCTTGGATGAAGCATTATGTCCTGATAGAATCACAGAATATCCTGAGTTGGAAGGGATCACAGAATTACAGAATGGTTAAAGGTGAATGGACAGTCAGAGGTCATCCAGTGCATCCCCCCTGCTCCAGCAGGCTCACCCACAGCAGCTTGCCCAGCATCACCTCCAGCTGGGTTTGGGATCTCTCCACACAAGGAAAGTCCACAAGCTCTCTGGGCAGCCTGGGCCAAGGCTCTGGCACTCTCACAGCAAAGAAGGATGCATTCCTGTGTGCTCCTGCTCTGGCAGGGGAGTTGGACTAGATGATCTTTCTAGATCCCTTCCAACCCCTAACATTCTATGATTCTGTGTTTAGGTGGAACCTCCTGGGTTCTAGTTTGTGCCCATAGCCCCTTGGCCTATTCCTTTGAGGAAAGCCTGGCTCCATCCTCTTGACACCCTCCCTTCTATCCATTGATCAAGTCTCCTCTCAGCCTCCTCTTCTCCAGGCTAACCAAGCCCAGCTCCCTCAGCCTTTCCTCAGAAGGGAGATGCTGCAGCTCCTCAGCATCTTTGTAGCTCTCTGTTGAACTCACTCCAGGAGCTCCATGTCTCTCCTGTCCTGAGGAGCCCAGAACTGAACAAAGTATTGCAGGTGGGGCCTCCCCAGGGCTGAGCAGAGGGGCAGGATCATCAAATCCAGCTCCTAATACTGGAAACACAAAGCAAGAACAGTACTTTCAGTGCCACACAAACTGCACAGATCAGTCAGCAGAGCATGTCTGCTTACACCAGTCTGCTCTAAAAAAACATGAGTGGTCCAGGTTAAGCTCTTGGGTTCCCCCCCCCACTCTGCCTGGCAGCCCCTCAGACATATGTCTGCATCAGAGAGCCAGGAGAAGTAAGTATCCTGCAGAATAGTCTCACCTATTGCTCCACTTGCTTTCCACTGTTGGCATTTCCCATGGAGATTTGTTTTTGCAGCAACAGAGCCAGCCCCAGAAAATGCTGAGTTTTGGCTGCAAGTGTTTGGCTTGAGTTTTGCCTAAATATTGATGATTTCCACAGAGCAATCTGTCACTTTTGGCAGCAACAAGAAGAAAAGTTAAAAAAAAAAAGGATTTATTTCATCTAGAGAGGGGACTGAGCTGACACCCAGCCTGGAACTCAGCACAAGTAGAAGGCAAAGCAGGCTGCTGGGTTGCCTCCTTATCTTGTCATTTAGATTACTCTAAAGCAAGAGAAACTGCTACCACTTTCATGTAGTAGCTGTTTGCCTGGATAGAAACACAACCAAAGCTGCCAGACAGAAGCATCTGGTCTCTTGTGGTTAGGCAGTAACAAGAGGCAAAGCAAAGGGAGGAGAAGGTCTGATCATCTCTGGAGACATTTCACAGGAGATGTAGATACCTCAGGGATGCAGTGTGGAGAAGAGCTGGTCCAGGGCAGGGCTGAGATGCCAGCTTTGTTCCATCACTACCTTCCATAATTGTTCCTGCCACTTGAGCCTGCAAATCTGGGTTGAAATCTCCCAAGTGCAGGCTCTTGTGTGAGATGCCTGCAACTGACCAAATTAGAAAGTTTCCATGAGCAGGCTCCCTGGGGCATCTCCTCCTTCTTTCCTATGTCACCTCGGTGCTGACATCAGTCTAGTCAAAACGAGTGCCCTCTGGCTTCTCTTGAACATAGGATGTGGAGAGTGAATCATGCAAACCAGGGGAGAAAGGCATTTCTGTCTCCTGAAAAATAGCTGCTGATGAGTTAGGGAGAAGTAGTTTGGGCCAGCTCTTGTTAGAAACTGTCTCTGCTTTGGTGAAGCTCTTTGGTTTGCTCCATCACAGACATACACAGAATCCCAGCATGGTGAAAGTTGGAAGGGACCTCTGGAGATCATCCAGTCCAACCCCAAAGCTCCAGCAGGCTCACCCACAGCAGCTTGCCCAGCATCACCTCCAGCTGCCCTTGCAATCTCTCCACACAAGGACACTCCACAAGCTCTCTGGGCAGCCTGGGCCAGGGCTCTGCACCCTCACAGCAAAGATCTTCCTCCTGTTGACCTGGAACCTGCTGGGTTGCAGTTTGTGCCCATTGCCCCTTGGCCTGGCCCTGGGCACCACTGAGCAGAGTTTGGCCCCAGCCTCTTGCCCCCTGCACCCTTGAGCTCTTGCTCAGCATGGAGCAGCTCCCCTCTGGCTCTGCTCTGCTCCAGGCTAAGCAGCCCCAGGGCTCTGAGCCTTTCCTCCTGCCAGAGATGCTCCAGTGTCCTCAGCATCTCTGTAGCCTCTGCTGGACTCTCTCCAGTAGCTCCTTGTGTGTCTTGAAGTGAAGAGGCCAGACCTGGAGCCAGGACTCCAGCTGTGGCTTTAGTAGGACAGAAGTAGAGGGGCAGGAGAGCCTCCCTTGACCTGCTGGTCACACTCTTCTTCATGCACTCCAGAAGACCATTGGCCTTCTTGGCCACGAGGGCACATTGCTGGCTCTTGGTGAACTTGTAGTCCAGCAGCACTCCCAGCTCCTTCCCTGTGGAGCTGCTTTCCAGCAGGTCAAGCCCTAACCTGTCCCATTTCTGTGATGGGAAGCACAAGTATCCACAAGTGGTTTTGCTTCAGAGCCCTGCTCCAGCAGCCAGTGCTATGTCAGCAGCCAGGAGGAAGTGCTGTCAGGAACCTTATTCTATTATTGCTTTTGGTGCGTGCTCCCATCCACTCTCTTGTCAAAATCTATGGCAATATTTCCAGGTTGAAGCCAACCCAGTTTTCCTGCAGGCTCACCAAGGCCTTCAGGAGTTTAAAGGCTAACTCCTGGCCTTGAATCCTAAGCTGCCCCTGCAGTGCTGCAGGGGAAGAAAGAACACTGCAAGAGGAACCCTGTCTCAAAGATGGGATCAGATATCTCCAGAGGCAGCTCCTAAAGGATGGACCTGTGCTGCTCACATTGACTGAGAATCTCTTTTCACAAGCCTAACACCAAAAATAAGCCTGCATGCAAATTCCACCCTCAATCCCAAGCTTTTCCCACCTCCCCACTGGAGTCCTTTGGAGGCCAGCAAGCTGCCTGTTCAAGTGTGCCATGGCTCTTCTGCAGAGCAACCCTCATCCTTACACACACACACACAACCTCCTGAGCACTGCCTGCAACCAGGGAGCCAGCTGCAGGAGGGGAAGCTCTACTTCATCTGTTGTGAAGCAGCCAACAACTGACCTGCTACAACTCTTTCAAAGCCTATTGACAGCAAAGCCCAGAGGGAAGGTCCATCTGGTGGGCTGGGTAAACTCCAGCACGTGTCCAGCAGCTCCAAGGGCTCAGCCATGCCAGCAGCTCAGTGTCACTTAAGATGACTATTTTTCCTTATGATACCCAGCTCTTGTACAACATGGTTCTTCAGGGACCTCCAGCCACTCCCCTGACCTCATTGCAATAAAATGAGCAATGAATTAATCATATGCAGCTCCAAGGTGAGAAGCTGCTGCACAGTGGCTTACAGGCAGCTCTTGGAGGGATTTAGGCATCATGCTCTAGGGTTTAGATGCCTAAAGACTTCCTTGGAGTGATGTAGCCAAGGCCTTCCAAATCTCAGCTGTAATGTGTCAGTCAGATCTCCTAAGTGTGCAGTTCTCATCCCTGACAACCCTTCCTCCCTACAGAGACCATGGATGCTGGGGAAAAGACACTAGCACCAATCTTTCTCAGGTGAATGAAAACAGCCCATGGTCTGAGGACTTCGCTTAATACAGATCAGGAACTGCAAGGTCATAGAATCATCATTTTGGTTAGCAGAGCTCTTTAAGATCATCCAGTCCAGTTGTTAACCTAACACTGCCAAGTGCACCACTAAAACATGTCCCTGCTGCCACAGCTACTTCTTTTTTAACAGTTTTAGAGATGATGATTCCACCACTGTCCTGGGCAGCCTGGGCTTAATGACTCTTTCAGTGAAGACCTTTTTCCTAATATCTAACCTAAGCCTCTCCTGGGGCAACTTGAGGCCATTTCTTCTCATCCTGTTGCTTGTTACCTGGGAGAAGAGACCAACTCCCAACTTGCTCCAATCTCTTTTCACTGAACTATAGAGAGCAAGAAGGTCTGAGCCTCCTTTTCTCCAGGCTAAACAACTCCAGTTGCCTCAGCTACTCCTCAAGAGACTTGTGCTCTAGAACTTTCACCACCTTCATTCACATCCTTCTTGGAGTAAGGGGCCCAAAACTGAACTGTTTTGAGGGCAGGCCTCCCCAGTGCCCAGTGCAGGAGGACAATCCCTGCCCTAGTGCTGCTGCCACACTAGTGCTGATCCAAGCCAGGATGCTGTTGGCCTTCTTGGCACACTGCTGGCTCAGCTTCAGCAGTCCTTTCAGTCAAAGAATTAACTGCTGCAAAGCAGGAATGAAGAGGAGAGATGCTAAGAGATCAGCAAGAGAGCACAGACCTCATATCTACCCCAAGGAGCTCCAGGCAAGGTGAGAAAATTCATGTGTGGAGAACACACTGCATTTGAGCAAGCTCAGACCTGAGTCTGCTCTGAAAAGGAGGAATCATTTCCATCCACAACTAACAGCAGGGCTCAAGTTTAGTGCTTGTTGCTATTCTGTTCTATTCTGAAAGAGAGCAGAGAGATGAGATCCCTTACAGGCCTTTCAAGGAATATTTGTCTTAATCCTGTCCCTACTCTTGTGTGGCTTTAAACATGGTAGTTCTCCTTCCTGCTCTTCATATATCCAGCCTGCATAAAGCTCCTTGAGCTACATGGGGCACAGGAGAGTCCAAACCTCCTGAAGGTGTCTGTGTCTTAGAAATCACAAAGAAAAAACAAAGACAGACCACCCCAAGACAAGCTGCCCCCCTCCCCAGCTGTCTGACAGCCTGGTTTCTCAGGCTGAAGTGATGCAAATAGCTCAGATAAGGCTCAGATAAAGTATCTGAGCTCTCAAGGACTTATCTGAGCTGAACACCAACTCCAAAAATTCTGAAATTTGCCCTGTGGGACTATCTCCACAGAGCTTGATTTCCATCTGAAGCCTGGACCTCCAGAGGCTGCAGAAACAGCTACTGTTCAAATGCATTCTTGAGATAGCAGGGTGGGGGGTGGCAGGTCTGCAGCTCCCCTATGGTGTGCTATCTGGGGGTTTGCCTTCTGCTGGGGATGTTGCAAGAGCAGGGCTGATGGCTCAAGGAACCGGTGACAGCACCTTTCACTGCCAGCCCTCACCCTGCAACTGATGAGGCAAACCCTTCTTCCTCCACATCAAAGGGAAGATCACTTTCCCTTGGCCACGAAGTGCTCTGTGCTGCCTGTTCCTTCCAGCCATGTTCCCTGTCAGGAATTGCTAGCAGAGGGAAGCCCTGTGGCAGGGCACTGGCTCAGGGTGCCACTCTGGCAGCTCCAGCACAGACCATGTCAGCATGAGCATCATGAGAAGCTTTGGGAGCAGCCTTTGGAGCTGGGTGCAGAACCCAGCCGGGCTCCTCTGGAAATCTCAGCCTGGCAGGATGGAAAGAGAGTCAGCAGTGGCAGTGAGGAGCTCATATCAAACAGATGAAGGCTCACAGTGAAGGACAGCTGAAGACGAGGAGGAACTTCTTTCCTTTGAGGGTGCTGGAGCATTGGTCCAGGCTGCCCAGGGAGTTGCTGGAGTCTCCATCTCTGGAGAGATTCCAAACCCACCTAGACACATCCTGTGCAAGCTGCTCTAGGTGACCCTGCTCTGACAGGGGGTTGGACTAGATGATCTCCAGAGGTCCCTTCCAACCCCTAACACTCTGTGATTCTGTAACAATCTCTAATATTCATTTACAGTGATAAACATTGCTGCTGAGAGATCCAGTGAAACACAGAGAGCTGCAGAGGTCTCAAAATGTGTGAGACCTGGTGGTGAGCATCCATTTATAGTATGCAACTCAGACTGTGAAAGGAGGCAGGGGAAGTCCAAGACTTAGAGAGGGTAAACTGAGCTCAGTTTGGAAAGTGGGTGCAAAGGGCTCATTAGCTCACTTCCACCTGGACCAGAGTCATTCTGGAGGAGCATCAAGGGTCTCCCATCTTACAGCCAGATCCTGTATGCTGGCTGCCTTCAAACACAATAGTGAAAGACAGCAGGAAGGATTCCTCCCTGAAAGCTCTACAACAAAAAAAATCAGTAATCTAAGCATTTAGACACCTAATGCAAATCTAGCAAGGATGACAAAAATAAAGAGCTTGCTGCAAACTGCCCAGATCTTGCTGATTCAAGCAGAGAAAGCTTTCCTTTCTGTGGAGGTTTGCAGCAGAATTCTCAGGCAAGAACAGCTATGAAATTCTATAGGATGGCTCATAAAGCATTGCAAAAAGGGCTTCATTTCCTAGTCAAACATTGCCAAGGGCTCATTCCCAAGGGGCCAGCATGCCAGAGGGCTGCTGCAGAGCGCTCGGGGCTGGCTGAAGCACAGGGCAGCCTGAGGCTCCGGGCTGGCAGCAGCAGGGTTAAGCACAGCGGCGCCCTGCGAGGCAATGCGCTCTGCTTTATTTCAGCAGGGGAAGTGTGGACCGGCCTGATTAGCCCAATGGTTTCCTCTTTTCCCATAACCTCCAGACCCCCATGGCCTAAGTGTTTACTTTCTGAAATAAAAAATCTGCTAGTGTTTTTCTTTTTGCGGGGCATGTGTATTTTGGGAGGATTCGGGGGAGGGAAGGGGAGAGGGGGAGTTGAATGGGATGGGAGGCTTGCCTACACCTCCGTTCTCTCTCCCACCCCTCACCCCCCCAGCTCCTTTCCAGCTGCAACCTCTGAGCTGAGACCTCTGGCTTCAATGTGAGAGAGAGAGAGAGAGAAAGAAATGTATTAATGAGAGAGTTCAGTCTCTTGCTTCAGCAGCTATAAACACAGTGAACATCTGGAGGGAGAGAGAGGTGCTTCACGCTGCCAGGATCTGAAAGAAACAGGCTGTTTGCAGGGTCCCAGCCCCTCACGCTCCCCACATCCCCCTCTGCCTGCCATGGCATCACCCAGCCTGCCCTGGCCAGCCAGAGAGAAGAGTAGTTGGCCTCACTTACGCTGCTCCATGGCAGCACAGCAAAGCCAACTGAGGGGCTGCTAAAAGAAGGGCTGAGCACATGCAACTCAAAGCCTGCAGAGAGGGTGTCCTGCTGCCCAGTATCCCCAGAGGCAAGTGCTCATGGGTCTGGAGGCAAAGGAGGTTGGGAAAGCTCAAAAAAACCCAGCTGTGCTTTGTGTGGCCTGTCTGAAAGGGAGTATTTGATGGTGCAGGATAGCCTCCTCCTCTGGAGAAAGAAACAGGTCCCTCCATCCCTACCAAGGGATCAGTCCTACTCCAAGGCCAACCCCAAACATCATCTCTAGCCTCAAAGCACCACAGAAGCCCTGGATAGCTTGTCGTGTAGTTCCTTTTCTCTACATTGAGTAATTTCTTCCCCATGGCATATTGAAGCTGCCAGTGCTGCTGCTCATTTTTGTCATGGTCCTGGTGTAGCATTTGCTCTCTTGCTGATCCCTCATCCCTGACTATTAAACTCATTGCCCATGGGAAAGTGTGGGGAGTGATAGCCATGTTCCTAGAATCCTTGGATGGGTAGGATGAGCTCATTAGCCTTCTGGCAGTCATCCTAGGAGAAGGACAACTCTGATTCCAAACCCGGGCAGATGGAGCTCGTCTAGGCCTGTAAGGCCTTCCAGCTAAAAGGTAAACCTCCATCCTAAGGACTTGGCTGCCAGCATCCAAGCTTGCTAAGCCCTGGCAGATGAACCTTAGGACTAAAGGGTGGGTCCAGCTCTGCACATGCTGTGTCTCACCTAAAAAAAATCCCTAGTGCAGGCTCGAGGGTGCTATCTGCTATCCTCTTTTTATCAGCGCTTGGAAAAGGCGCTGAGGAGGAGCGTGGATGGAGCCCTCCCTGGAGCTTCGTTCACAAAGCCTAGCCACGATGATTCCTCATCCCCCTGTTATACTTGAGAACCTCAGCAAACCTGCAGGCATCACCCAAAAACCAAGCAGCAAACTTCTAGCTTCAGCTCAGCCCCATCCAGGCGACCAACGCCCTGCTCAGAGCACGATTCCTCCCCCAGCAGCAGCTGATCCCCAGCTGACACCAGTCTGCAGCACAAGTGGGAAAAGAGCTCAGTGTATGTTCTCTGGGGATGACCCAACACTCAGGGAGCTCTCCTGGGTTCTGTCTTTGAGAGGCAAGACAGGGATTTTTCCAGAGTCAGGCAGGAAACAAATGGAAAAGCAAAAGCCTGGTTTTTTGTCATTTTCCTGCTTCCACGCAAATAAACCTCTGCAAGTGCTGTTACAGTGGAGGATGCAGAGTGAGTGTCACCAGGTATAGCATCACACACATCAGACACAGAGTCCAGCTCCCACTGACCTGAAGAGCAAACCAGTAGCTCCTCAGCATCCTTCAGAGGGCCCTTACCCCCCCACACCACAGCCAGTCCACAGCTCTGCTGTTCACTCACAAAATATAGAGGGATCTTTTCTCTCCATCAACAGATCAGAGTAAGTGCTCTTAATAGAGAAAATTAAGCATGTCCTTGAACCAGCCCAGAGCACCCAGGTCTAGTAGATCCCAAGGCTTGAGAGATGCTGTGCCACCTTACTGGCCACAGGATATAAGCTCAGCAGAATGGGCTCATTCATCCCCTGGGCTGGAGCAAACAGCCATGGAGAGCTGCAGATCCCTAGGGACACCCAGCAGCAGGTGGGTCACAGGCAGGATTTTGTGCTGGGCTTTTGCTGAGCCTTGCAATGAAGGAGCATCCATTGCCCTGACTCTCGCTTATCCTTCCCTGTGGTGGGCTCACTCCTTCTTTTACTCTCCCTCTTCACCTTCCTCTATGCTTTCCTTTGCCTGCTCCTCATTTCTTGAGGAGGGAGAGGAGAGGCTGGCAGGTCTCCTCCAGGAGAACTGTCTGAGGAGCCCTGCTGGGGCTGGGGCAGGCAGCAGCTGTGGCTGCCCTGTGAAAAGCCACCCATTCATCTCCGTGGAGAGCGTGCGGGGGAGGCAGCAGCAGCAGCACAGGGAGGGGGAAGTGTTGGAGGAGGCTGAGAAAAGGAAGGAGGCTGCAGTTAAAAATAGGATAAAAGGACATGAAAAAATGCAGATTTTTTTTTTTTCTTTTCTTAAAAAAAAAAAAAATAGCAAGCTTCACTCGGAAAATGTGCTGCAGCTGGAGAAGCCATTGGGCTGAGCCTGGTCAGCTTTCACCTTCCCCCTCTCTCCTCCTCCTCCTCCCCAAGCCCCCTTCCTCTGAGCGTGGGTCTGGAAGCTAGCCCAGAAACCTCTCACAGAAAGGGCTTTTCTCCTGGGATCTCCACCAGGGAAAGAGCAGCTCTGGTGGCAAAGGAAGGGGCAA
The DNA here is from genome assembly GCA_013396975.1 of Bucco capensis. NCBI lineage: Eukaryota > Metazoa > Chordata > Aves > Piciformes > Bucconidae > Bucco > Bucco capensis. The sequence goes on along the minus strand of VWZO01011421.1, from coordinate 197,579 downwards.
CGTGGGGAAGAGCAGGGAGAGCTCACCCCGTGGGACTCCTGCCTGCAGCCCAGCCTGAGCTGAGGGCTGGCCTTGAAGGAGGATCACAGCCAGAGTGAGGGCAAAGGGAGGATGTCCCTAAATTGTCAGCATGGCTATGGGGCAATGGAGCACACTGCATGTTGTTCCAGCTGCAAGGGCTTGGCTTCCCTGCCAAACCTGCCATGGGCCAGGCTGAAGGGACCTGATGTCCATGAAGCACCAGGAGGTCAGATGCAGTTTTACTGCATTAGGGATCTTGCCACCTCTGAAGCTAACAAAAATACTCTGAGCTGAGAGGTGGCACTAAGCTAATATGTCCAGACAGCACCAGCACCACATTGGATAAGACAACATCCTGAACAGCACTGGGGATTGGGGATGAGCCTAAGGTGATATCTTTTATTCATGACAGTGTCTTGGAGCAGGAAGCCTGACCAGAACCAGCTGGACAGCTTCCACTGCAGCATCAGACCCACAGCTCTAACTTCTCCTCTAGAAAAGGCTTTAATTCCATTCCTTGTCTTGCAAAATCCCAAAGCCAATCCATTTTGCCTTCAGTGCAAGCAGGATCACTCCCTCAAATGACCCTGTAGTGTCCAAAAGGCTGGGAGCACCTTCAGTCCAATCATGCTAATTCAGTACAACTGTTGCAGAAACTCCTTCAGCCAGCATCATCTCATCCCTCACTTGCCATTAACAACAGGTTTATCTCCCCTATCACTAAGGAAAACAAACCCATTCAGAGTGGAAGGGGTTGTCAAAGTAGCCTTGGCTCAAAAAGACAGCACTGCCAGGACTATGTCCATGCTGAAATTATAATGCCACTAATTAAATCTTTTCCTCCACTCCAGATTTATGCCTAACCTTGTATCAGCCAAAAAACTATTACCAGAGAGTAATATTAGGACACTATTACCTTATGAATTAAACAGACAGCACTAAGTGTGGCTTTCAGCATCCTTTCAGCAGCCCTGCTTCTTTGGGTAGACACATGGCTCCTTTAATTTGAGGCTGCCAGATGGTTCAGCTAAGGTGCAATGGCCTTCACACTCCTATTCCAACATGTCCAAGGAGCAGAGCTACTTTTCCTATACAGGCAGCAGCTCCCTTCTGGCTAGTTTTTTCCCCACCACCTCTGGGATGTGCTCTTGGCTTGCTGTGGACCCTGTTTTCTCTGGGGAGTAGTTGGCCCAGCATGTGTACTGCAGATTGTGGTAGCAAGCTAACAAATCAAACTGACTCTCTGCCATTTCCAAAGTTTTGCTTTGAAACAAAGAAATCTCCACTCCTCCTTGTCTTTATCAACAAGCTAAATCCACCTCAGGCTTTCCTTTATCCATATCACTGAGTAATCTTATCAGACTTCAAGCACAATGTAAATAAACTCAGCCAAGCTTCAAAGGCAAAATATCTCCTCTGAAGGCAAGCAGCTCTAAGACTTGGAGAAAAGTTGTGGGTTTCTATTGCAAGAGGATATCTTCACACTTGCATTTTCCTTGTTGACTTGTTTCTTTCACCAGCATCAAGATCAGGAAAACCAAAATAGCCTCTAGTACAGCTGAAGAATAGATGACAAATGGTTCTAATAGGCACCCACAACACAAAGGAGAAATGAAAGACCATTCCTGGCTCTGTATTCAAATGAGAGTTTCCTCTCCTTTAAAATTAGAAACTGCTCTAGACTGAAGAAACAGCAGAGTGAAAAAATAAATCAGAGAAAGAGTACCTTGCATTGCAACAGGAACTGAAAAGTCATTGTTAGGCATTGCAAGAGAAGCAGAGACCTGTCCTACCTGCCCCAGTGTACTGAAAGCTTGGCTGAAACCTCTTAAAGACAAGGCCAGGTTTGGGTTGTTGGGGTTTTTCCCCTTCACTGAGGTTTGAAGCAGGCTCCAGTCTCTGCAACAAGAGATCTCACAGAGCCAGCATGGGGAATGAAGAACTGGGTTGCAGATCTGTGGGTCCCTGGAGAGAGCACTTTCACAGAAAAAGGGAGAGGGTAGGGGGGGGAAAAAAACACAAAGAAAACTTTCCAGGCACAGATTTGCAAAATATGTGAGTAAATCCAAATGCTGCAAGGGCAGATTTCATCAGAGCAGAGCTGACATCATGCTGAGAGAGGTCACCCACAGGAGTTGAGCAAATAGCTCAGATGAGAAGGGCTGGGAATAGGCAGCTGAGCTGTGCTCCAGCCACAGGCCCAGTGCTCTGTGTCCATCTCCTGCCCACACACATGTGCTCATCAAAGGAGGGGAAAAAAAAGCCTATTTGCCAACAAGAGATTTCAAACTGTCCATTTGACTGCAACAGTCACTGGTTCTTCTGAACATTTTAGCTGCAAAACGTCTCTAAACATCAGGACTGCTCCCCTCCCCAGGGGCTAATGTGCAGAACTAACAAGCCAGGAACAAGTCACTGAAGACCAGCACATGCCCTGCAAAAGCTTGCATGGGATTTAAGTGCTTCATGATAGGCTTATGTGGGACTTAAGTGAAACATACACTTCATATTGGCCCTTCACAAAGATCACATTTGTGCAACTTGAGCTTTTCCACTTAGTTCCTGTGGCTGGCCTGTGCTGCAGAGTATCTGAGCCCTCTCCTCTGTCACAGCACCACTGGACTCTTTGCTGATGCCTCCTCACCTGTCCTGCAGGCAGAAGGACCAACTGCCTGCCTGCCATCTGTGCTACCAGTTGGTTAGACAAGAAACAGCCCAAACTGCAAGCTCAGGTGGAAGATTCACCAGTTGAATGATGTGTGGGGCAAGAATTAGTCACTGGGTGATTTTGTAACGACTTTCAAACTATGAATGTGTTGGAGAAGCTGATTGTCTAGTCCAGGTCAGTGAATTGCTTTAGCTGTGCAGCACAGTGCAGCCATGCAGCCCTGACAGCACAGCACGGCCACACATCTCCAGCTGTGGTTAGCTGAACACCATGCCACCACCGTCCCAAAGGGGCAAGGCAATGAGCTACAAAGGCAAGAGATTCAAAATCCCACAGTGGAATTAAAACTCACAATTCTATGGCTTCTTGCAGCTCTCCATGAGGCTACATTGCCTTTCAAAAGCCACCAGTGAGGACATCAGTCCTGCAAACATGGTGAGAAAAGTGGGAAATACTGCATGCAACCAGCAAGAGGCTAGGTCCACCTTGCCTATGGCATACTCCTGGAGACCCCCACATCTGACAAGTCCCCAGGGAGTAGTAACCAGGGCTACAGCCCCTAAATGAAAGGGGGGTACATCAAAATCACCATGAAAAGAGGAGAGAGGGTTTTCTAGCCAGGCACCCACACCACAGTGGGGAAGAAGCATGTCCTATCCTTCAACATTGCTTTTACAGGAGGAGAATGGGTAAACAAAGCAGCCTTAAGATTTTGATCTGCTTTCTGACACATGAAAGCATGTGTCAGAATGTCCACTGAAGGCTCATCTACTGATGGCCAGCAAGGCAAGTACCAACCTGGTGATACTGTGGTAGGTGTCCTATGGCTGCATTAAGGGCAAAAGATCCCAATATGTTCAGTCAGCACTGGTTCAGAAAGCAAATACAGGAGAAAGAGGACAAGGGGAACAGGCTGGACAGCAAACAAGAGCATGATGGTCCTTTAAGGCTTGTCTTTTCCCCTGAGCATGCTGCCAAGCTCCATGGCACAGGGGGAAAGGAGCCATCCCCATTCCAAACCTCCCCCAAAGTGGTGTCCTACCTGTGCTGTAGTGCTCCAGGCCAGTGGGCACCTCTTGTGTGGCTGGCTCATCCCAGGGAGGACAGCACATCCTGGGCTGGCAGCAGGCAGACTGGAAGCCACAGGTGACCCAGGGATCCTCACAGGGGCCAGCAGCACCTTGCTTCTGGGAGAGGGAGAGGGAAAATCCTCAGAGGAGCAGGACAATAACACGGCTGCTGTCTGTACACTGGCAGAGCACCTTCTCCTGCCCAAACCAGGCACAAAGCCCCAGGCTGCCAGTGTTGGATCTGACCAAACAGTGCCATCCAAACCCATCTGGCATTGTGGTGAGGCCCAAAAGGCTCTTTTGTAAACAAATATGAGGAAAAGGAAGGCTCTGCAGAGGGACCTGGACAGGCTAGGCGAATGGGCAATGACCAACGGTATGAAATTCAACCAGGCCAAGTGCAGAGTCTTACACTTTGGCCACAACAACCCCATGCAGCGCTCCAGGCTGGGAGATGAGTGGCTGGAGAGTGGCTCAGCGGAGAGGGACCTGGGAGTATTGGTTGATAGCTGAACATGAGCCAGCAGTGTGCTCAGGCAGCACGGAAGGCCAATGGCATCTTGGCCTGGATCAAGAACAGTGTGACCAGCAGGACTAGGGATGTGATTCTCCCCCTGTACTCTGCACTGGTGAGGCCTCACCTTGAGTACTGTGTNTGTGATTCTGTGATTCTGTGAAAAAGAATGGAGGCCCTCAGAGAGGCTGTGCTCAGCAAGGTAGCAGCAGTGGGGAGAGCTCTGCTCAGGGCTGACCATGGGGAGGACACCCTCCATGAGAGGAGCATGCTCCAGTCCCTCCTGCCACAACTTTTTTGGCAGAGTAAGGCAAGAGGCTTCATATCACCCAAAAACTGTGGGGGCCTGTGGGAGATGGGAGTCATTGTGGGTTTGACCAGCTCCTGGCCTGGAGAAGGGCTGAACAATGTAGATGGATGAAGGTGGTTGAGGAAGCTTGGAGACCTTACTGCAGCCTTTCAGTACTTCAAGGGCCTGTAAGAAAGACTTCTTAGCAGAGCCTGCTGGGACAGGACAAGGGGTGATGGTTTGAAACTAAAAGAAAGAGATTTAGACTAGAAAGAAGGAAGAAATGTTTGATGCTGAAGGTGGTGAGACACTGGTCCAGGTTGTCCAGGGAGGTGGGGGATGTCCCATCCCTGGAACCATTCCAGGTCAGATTGCCTGGGGCTGTGAGCAACCTGCTCTAGCTGCAGATGTCTCTGCTGACTGCAGGGGCTTGGACTAGATGTCCTTCAAAGTCCCTTCCCACCCAAACCAGTCTGTGATTCTATTCTAGTCTGTGATCCTGCTCTGGCACTATGGGGGAGCCCAGCCCAGTTATTTATGGTCATATTCTTATTTATATTGATATTATTTGTGATTATTATGGTTATATTTATGCCTTTATATGTCTTTTATGTCTTCATATTTGCTTTATTTGTGTTTATGTTATATCTATGTGTCCAGGAACACATATGTATGTATACATACATGTGTATATATATTTATGTGGTATGCCCACAAAGTAAATATGCATGTGTATATTTATATAAACATCTGTATTAGTACATATATAATACATAATACACTGTATTACCATAAGCACACACACAATACATTATATATGGATCTATATGTATTGATTATATGTGTGATGCAAGCATGTATATACCCACAGCTATGTAAACCAAAGTTATAACAGTCACAGGGTTATGTTGTATATAAAGTGATATTTACCCTTCATAAAGAAAACAGATGTATTATATATACAAGCATATATAGATGTATGGAAATGATCTCAGGATATAATTTGAAGTTTACTTTATACATACCTATTTTATACATATATATTTATAGTTATGTGTATATATATATAGTGTATATGCATATTTACCATATACACATAAATGGTTTAGTGAGCATGCTAGTGTTGGGTGGATGGTTGGACTTGATGGTCTCAGAGGTCTTTTCCAACTATAATGATTCTATGTTTCTGTGTGTGTATATATAAATTTACCATATATATATATATCATACATATGGTATATACATATATATATGGTATATGCATATATACACCTATATATGCTATATACCATAGTATATATGGCACATATACATTTATATTTCTGTATAAGAGGATAACAACATTTATGTATATATAAATAAATTCAGGGTGTTATTACTATTATTATTATTATCATCATCATCATCATTGTTTCCCTGCAGGGATATAATTTTACTTCATTTCCAAACAATATTTAAAAGCTAAATGCATGCTTGGAACCATTTAAAGGAAAAATATTGAGCTGTGCTAGAAATATTTCATGTGCCAGAGTGGTGTTTTTTTCCTAGCTTGGTGATAATGGAAAATGTTGCTTTCTAGCAAGCCTTATGTGCAGCTTGGTGCCTCAGCTCAGAGTTACAGCTTTCATCTGACCTTGGCTAGGGTTTTTCACACTGGCCAGCATTTCTTTGGGCAAACTTCTCTTCAACTGTGTGATTTCTCCAAATAAGAGTCTAATTTCCTTAAAGAAGGGTCAAAGCACAGTCAGACCTGTCCCATAGCTGCTGGCAGCCAGCACACTCGAACATCTATTACACATAAGCATGCATCAACTGCACAGACAGAAAGGAGCTGGCTCAGGAGAGAGGGAGTACCAAAGCCATCCAAAAAGTGCAGAAAGCCAACAGAGTCTTTCCCCAAGGCTGCCTTGCTTTGTGCTGCTCCTGCTGCAGGTGAAGGTCAGCGTGGAAAGTGGAGGCTCCAGGACAATGCTTACCCTAACAATCCTGCTCCCAACACAAGGGCAGGAAATCCCACGCAGCCATCCTACTTCCACTTGAGCTTTGCAAGCTCCAGAGGTTCAGATAAGCTCTGGGTAAACACTCACTCAGCATTTGGGCTCTGCTCTGGACTACGTGAAACCTTGGATGGGCTGCAGCAAGAAGAGTGTGGCCAGCAGGTCAAGGGAGCTTCTCCTTCCCCTCTACTCTGCCCTGGGGAGGCCACAGCTGGAGTATTGTGTTCAGTTCTGGGCTCCTCTGTTTAAGAGAGATAGGGAACTTCTGCAGAGGGAACAGAGAAGGGATACTAAAATGCTGAGGGGACCTGAGCACCTCTGTTATGCAGAGAGGCTGAGAGCTGGGGCTGCTTAGCCTGGAGCAGAGCAGCCTGAGGGGAGAACTAACCAATGCTTATCAATCCTTACAGGGTGGGGGTCAGGAGGCTGGGGCCAGGCTTTGTTCTGGGGTGCCCAGGGACAGGACTAGAGGCAATGAGCACAAACTAGCACCCAGACANAGATTTAAATTGGACATTAGGAAGAAGTTCCTGACCACAAGGGTGGTGGAACACTGGAACAGGTTGCCCAGGGAGGTGGTTGAGTTCCCATCCCTGGAGGCATTCAAGGTGAGGCTTGACAGGGCTCTGGGCAAGCTGCTCTAGTTGGGGATGTCCCTGCCCAGTGCAGGGGGGTTGGACTAGATGACCTCCAGAGGTCCCTTCCAACCCAAACCATTCTAGGATTCTATGATTCTATGACTGGACACTGTGCAAGCTGCTCTACATTCTCCTGCTTTTGCAGGGGTGGGGGGTGGGCTAGATGATCTCCAGAGGTCTCTTCCAACCCCTAACATTCTGTGATTCTGTGTGATTTGATTCAGCAGTCACCACCAAGCTGTGTCAGCAAATAGGATGGCAAAGTCACAGCAATCAAAGAGAGAACCCACTGCTATGGGCAGAAAAAACCCAACTCCTTTCTTACCATCACTGCTGGGCGAGCCAAAGGATAAGGAGCTGTGCTGCCAATGGTTGTGTCCATATAGTAACTCATCATCTCTGAGGTGCCTGCAGAAATGGAGAAGGATGTTAGAAGCCCTGCTGCAGAAGGCATTAAAACTGAGAGCATCAGCAAAACCTGTGCTTTCTCACAGCCACATAAAGCTAAGGACCCAGACTGTCATCTTAATGAAGTTAAGCTGGAAAAAGTCAGAGGAAAACAAGCTGTATTAATAGCAGATATTGTGATTAGACTTGTTGTATCAACAATGCAAACACACAGATCTGTTAGTGTAAGCTGATGAGAGCCTGACAATGGAGAATGAATTATCACCTGCAAGCTGAAGGAGCTACTCTGAGGGAAGATGACATCACATTTCCTTTGCTGTAGAACTGGTGGGAAATTGTTGCCAATTTTTTTTTTCTTTTGAGGAAAAAATATAAAAGCCATTTTGTTGAGATCAACACCTTTCTGTTTCACAAAGAACTTCACTCTTTTCAAGAGACACCTGCTTTCCCACATTAGAATCATAGAATCCTAGAATGGTTTGGGTTGGAAGGGACCTCTGGAGCTCATCTAGTCCAACCCCCCTGCAGTGGGCAGGGACATCCCCAACTAGAGCAGCTTGCCCAGAGCCCTGGCAAGCCTCACCTGCAATGCCTCCAGGGATGGGAACTCAACTACCTCCCTGGGCAACCTGGGCCAGTGTTCCACCACCCTCATGGGGAGGAACTTCTTTCTAATATCCAGTTTAAATCTACTCTTGTCCAATTTCAAACCATTGCCCCTTGTCCTTTCCCTCCAGGCCTTTGCAAACAGGCCCTCTGCAGCCTGCTTGGAAGTTCCTTTAGGTACTGCAAGGTCACTAGTAGTTCCCCTGAAGCCTTCTCTTCTCCAGGCTGAACAATCCCAGCTCCCTCAGCCTGTCCTCAGAGCAGAGGTGTTGCAGCCCCTGAGCATTCTCGTGGCCTCCTCTGGACCTGCTCCATCAGCTCCATGTCCTTTCTGTGTTGAGGGCTCCAGAACTGGACCCAGTATTGCAGAGGAGGTGTGAGCAGAGCAGAGTGCAGTGGCAGAATCACCTCTCTGGCTCTGCTGGCCACGCTTCTCTTGCTGCAGCCCAGGATGCCATTGTGCTTCTGGGCTGCCAGCGTGCACTGTTTGCTCATGGCCAGCTTCTCAGCCACCAGCACCCCAAGTCCTTTTCTGCAGGGCTGCTCTCCATCATCTCATCCCCTAGCCTGTATTGATAGTGGGGATTGTTCCGACCCAGGTGTAGGACCCTGCACTTGGTCTTGTTGAAGCTCATGAGGTTCACCTGGGCCCACCTCTCCAGCTTGTCTAGGTCCTTCTGGATGACATCTTGCCCCTCCAACTTATCAACAGCACCCCATAGCTTGGTGTCATCTGCAAACTTGCTGATGGTGCACTCAATGCTGCTGTCGATATCATTTATAAAAATATTAAACAGTCCAGGCCCCAGTACAGAGCCCTGAGGGACACCACTTGGCACTGATCTCCAGCTGCACTTGGAGCCATTGACCACTACCCTCTGGATGTGACCAGCCAGCCAGTTCCTTATCCACTGAACAGTCCACCCATCAAATCCATAGCTCTCTAACTTGGCCAGTAGAATGTTGTGGGGGACTGTGTCAAAGGCCTTGCACAAGTCCAGATAGATCACATCCACAGGTTGTCCCTTGTCCACTGAGGTAGTCACAGTATCGTAGAAAGCCACTAGGTTTGTCAGACAGGATCTGCCCTTAGTGAAGCCATGCTGACTGTCTCTGATCACCTCCCTCTCCTCCATGTGCCTTAGCAGAACTTCTAGGAGAATCTGCTCCATGATTTTCCCAGGCACAGAGGTGAGGCTAACAGGTCAGTAGTTCCCAGGCTCCTCCTTTACACCCTGTTTGAAAATGGGTGTACCATGCCCCTTCTTCAGTCACTAGGGACTGCACCTGACTGCCAGGACTTCTCAAATATTATTGAGAGTGGCTTGGTGACTCCATCAGCCAATTCTTTTAGGACTCTGGGGTGCATCTCATCAGGTTCCATAGACTTATGTATGTTCAGGTTCCTCAGGAGGTCATGAACCTGACTTTCACATACAGTGGGAGGGACTTCACTGCCCTGGTCCCTACCTTGTGGTTTTTTAACTTGGGAGGTGTTAGGAGAGAGGTTGCCAGTGAAGACAGAAGAAAAAAAGTTGTTGAGAACCTCAGCCTTCTCCTCATCTGTTGTTATTAGTTCTCCATTCTTGCTCTTCGGGGGAGGGTGTATGTTTTCTTTGGCCTTACATTTTCTTTAGCTTACATCCCTCTTGCTAAAGCTCTCCCTTGCATTTCTGAGACTTACCTTCCTGAGTAATTTGCAGTGTTCTAACTAACTGTCTGAACACACAGGACCATGTCACAGTTCCATGTGTCATTCCTAGCATGGGGTGGACTCCTCTGAGCAAGTCCTTCTGCCAGAGCTGTTCATTAGATGGGATTTTTAATTATCAGTTAGCCCATTTGTGTAGCTGAGCTGAAGGAGCAGCAGCATAGCTCTGGTTCCAAATGTGTAGATGCTTCTTCCCCACAGCAGAAAATGCAGCACCAATGCACTTTCTGTGTTTTGGGGAATATGACTTCAAGGTGCTGGAAGGAAAGAGTAAAGGGGGAGTAGCCTGGGCTCAGAAGGGTTCCCTGAGGCAGGATGTGCTTTGGAGCCAAGGGGAATGGCTATTTTCATCATGCTGATGCATGGCACAGCCTGTGAGACAGAAGAGCTGCTGCTGCTGCTTTAACCTCTCTGAGGACACAGCAGCCCTGAAACACCTCCCTCCTGGTTTCACAGACTGACTGTACCCACTGCAGATGCAAAACTCTGATCCAAATCATCTTCTAGGCAGAGTCAGCACAACCATGTCACCTTCAGGCTCCCACTGCATCCACAAATAGCTCCCAGAGGCACTGGGACCCTTCACTGCTTCCCTGCTCATGGGGCCAGAGACTTCACTGCTGCTGGGGTCCAGCAGCAACCATGCAGGCAAAGAGCAGAGCTTCAGCTGAGCCTCACTCACCACTTCAGCAAACAGGGACTGCAGAGAGCATCTCCCACTGTGCTCTCTGACTACTGGCCAAATGTGAACCACCTGCATGAGGATTAAATTATTATCATCATTTCCTGCTTGTTATTACTAACTTCTGCTCCAACAGCACTTTTGTAGTTTTGTAAAACTTCACTTTTTCATTCACAAAACTGAAAACTCCCTATGTGGTGAGAGAGCAACGAGCTCTTTGCAACCCCCAGACACACAGCTTGCACCTTGCTGGGGGTGAGGAACCTTCACTTATCTCAGCATCTGTGCACACCCTCCCAGCCTGCTCCAGCTAGGGTTAGAGCACCCTTGCTTCAGCCTCCCTGCAGCTGGGTCAGCCTGCAGCTGCCTAAACCCAAGAAGGTGCAAGGAGCTCGTTTCTGCAGCTCAGCTAATGAAGGTGCTCAGTCCCTGCCCACTACTTTCCTTGATCCTACTCTCAAAAAAGTGCAAACCAGCTCACCTAAACATGAATTCATCCCTCTCTTGCTCTAGAGTAAAGGCTAATGCTGACAAACTGTACCAAAACAAGATAGACAAATTGGAGACTGTAGTAAGGGTGTAGAGCACTGGCCCAGGCTGCCCAGGAGCCTGTGGAGTTTCCTTGTCTGGAGACATTGCAGAGCTGCCTGGACACATTGCTGTGTGAGCTGCTCTAGGTGATCCTGCTCTGGCAGGGGGGTTGCACTAGATGAGCTTTCTAGGGCCCTGCCAACCCCTGACATACTGTGAGACAGGGACATCTCCAGGCTAATCACTCATTTCACCTGTTCAAGCATCCTGGCTTGGATCAGCACTAGTGTGGCAGCAGCACTAGGGCAGGGATTGTCCTCCTGGCCTGGGCACTGGGGAGGCCACAGCTCCAATCCTGGGTTCAGTTTTGGGTCCCTCACTCCAAGAAGGACATTGAGGTGCTGGAGTGTGTGCAGAGAAGGGCAAGGAAGCTGGGAAAAGGATCTAGAGCACAAGTGTGGTGAGGAGCAGCTGAGGGCACTGGGGTTGGTTAGCCTGGAGAAAAGGAGGCTCAGGGGAGACCTTCTCACTCTCTCCAACTCCCTGAAAGGAGGCTGAAGCAAGGTGGGAGTTGGTCTCTTCTCCCAGGTAGCAAGTGTTAGGACAAAAGCAAACAGTCTAAAGTTGCACCAGTTGAAGTTTAGGTTGGACATGAGGACAATTTCTTTCCTGAAAAGGTTGTCAAGGCCTGGCCCAGGCTGCCCAGGGCAGTGGTAGAGTCACCATCCCTGCAGGGGTTGAAAAGCCTTGGAGATGTGATGCTGAGGGACATGGTTAGTGGTGACCTGGCAGTGCTGTTAATAGTTGGACTTGATGATCTGAGAGGCCTCTTTCAAACCCAAACATTTCTGATTCTCTGATTCAATGACACACACACCTGTCTGAGAGTAAGAGGTTAGTGTCACAATAGCAGTTAAACAGCAGTCCCACAAGCAGCTCTTCTTGCTTTGCAGCTTGTGCAGAGTGCAGCTGGGCTTGGGTTTGGTTTTTCCCTTTGATGAAGCCACCCAAGGCACACAGGTTCTCGAGAGCTGCTGTCATGCCTCACTGAATGTTGTTTGCATCTTTTTGACGATGCTGTTGCCAGCTGAACCTTCCAGCAAAGTACCACACATTGGTGCTTGAAGCAGCATGTGCTTTGGTCTCAGGAGAAGCACTAAACCCATCCTGACTGATACCCAGGACAAGGCTTCACGCAATAAAGAGCATCAATAAGATGCCAAAGCTGTAAAGTGGTGTCCACAACCTGAGCTCTGGGCTGAAAAAGGGGAATTGCCATCTCTAGGTAATGGATTTATGGCAAGGACAGATTGCTTTTTGTTTTCTTGAGGAAGTGGAAGGACAGGAACTGATCTCCACTCTCTAGTGACCACTGACAGGACCTGAGGGAATGACATGAAGCTGTGCCAGGGCAGGGTTAGGTTGGATATTAGGCAAAGGTTCTTCCCCCAGAGGGTGGAAAGCACTGGCACAGGCTCCCCAGGGCAGCAGTCACAGCACCAAACCTGAGAGTATTCAAGAAGCATCTAGACAATGTTTTTAGACACATGATGTGATTTCTGGGGTTGTCCTGTGCATAGGCAGGAGCTGGACTGGATAATCCTTGTGGATCCCTTCAACTCAGGACATTCTATGATTCTTTTCTGCTGCAAGCTGTACTGTTAAAGATCAGGAGTGTGGGTCAGAAATACAGTGCAAACCTCAACAGCCATTTGCACCCACATCCCTGTCTGTTCAAGGCAAATCTGGCTTAAAAGGAAGGTAAATTAGTGACCCAACCTGATGCAGATGTTGTGTGCTACACCAGTTAACAGCCACAGGCTTTAGGCTGCAAAAACCTAGAAGAGAAGCCCTGGTTGAAAAAGGCAGATGAGCAGCTTCCATGCACAAAATAATTGTGCTCTAGAGAAACAGATATGCAAGGCCAGCAACAGGAGGTGAGCTGGCAGCAGAAAGGGAGCTCTGGTGGGCTTTGTCCAGGCTAATTTTAACAGAACTTCCACCACTTCCCATAGGAAACTACTTCACAGCCCAAAACGTCTCTCACTGTCAGCAAGTTTCCCTGATATTTGAGTGATATTTTTCTCCTCTTTAGCTTCCTCTAATAAGAGCCTAAATAGTTCCTCTCCTCCCCTTGGATGCCATTAGGTAGCTTTAATGACCCCTCAGGAGCCTGCAGCTGAACTGAGTCCAGTGACAGTGCTGCTGGTGGCAGGTAGCTTAGCTGATATTAGGGAAATCGCTGCAGATCCACACTGAGATAATCAAGAGGCACAGCTTGCTGAGAGCTGTTAATAAATACAGGGGAATCAGAGCCATTTGGTAAAACCCTTAATGACTTAACAGCTTGGCTTCAGCCTTATTGTTTGCTCTTATTATTCCTCTCTTATTGTGAAAACATGTGTGGGAGAAACAGCATTTATTTTGGGATGTGATCAAGTACCAGCCAGAGCTATTAGGCCCTTGGGTCATTTCTAAACTAAATTAAGATTTTAATTTCATTTCCACATCCATCCCTCCTCTTTTACAACAGACTTTTTTTCTGAAATGAATAGCCAAGCTTGGTTTAGAAAAGGAAAAGCTGTTAGTCCTCATGATTAACACACACAGGAGTTAGGAAGGGATTAAAAAGGAATATTAACACAAAGCAAACTTGATCTATTGGATATGTGAAGCTCCTGCACAATATTCCTCTATAGTCTTTTAGTATTACATTGTTTTAAGGCTGGGGAAAGGGAAGTGGAGTGAGCTCACAGTGACTTTCCTGTGGCAGAGTCAAGAGCAGCAGCTCAGATCTTGAGTGCTCTGTGCATGGGTCTCCTCTCTGCTGCAGCTCCCATTGCTCCCCAGTTCCTGAGCTGTAGGATCACATCTGGTAACCTGGGAAAGGTGTCACTGAAGGGTGGCACAACTGAGACAGTTGTAAAACACTACTGGGATGCTGTTCTGCATCCCAACAAACCACCAGCGCTCCCTCTCTGTGGGGCTGGATGAGGAGGCAGGAGGCTGGGGCAGCCCCAGCAATCCCAGCAACATCTGACTGCCTTCAAGAAGATGAAGGAAGGCTTTAGGGATGAGAAGCAGCACCTTCCACACAACCAACTGGCTGACCCAGAGCTGCTTAGTGATAGCCATTTTATTTTTTGCATCAAGCAATAATTTATCATCTTTGAGGGGGTGGGGAAAGCAGCTCCTGGAAATGACATTCTTCCGTAAGGCTTTAACCCTTGAAGCCCTGGCACTTTCCAGGCTGCCTGCCAATTCCATTTCTCAGGGGAAAGAGTGTTTGTTGATCTGTTGGCATGTTAAAACCCTCATCCAATTCATCAAACCCTGGCACCAGCTGAAAATAAAAGTAGCATCCCTAATACAGGGATGTGAGGTAGAGAAAGGAGGGTGCTTCTCTTGCTGCCTATTTACAAACCAGGCACCTCTTGTCTCCTTTTCCTATCATGGGATCCCACATTTGTGATGATTTTAAGCCTTTGCAATGCTCTCAAAGCTAATACCTGTTTTCCTGAAGGGAAGCCAGTAAATAACCATGCTATGGTAAATAGAGCAATATAGCAATTGCCCTTCTGCACCCTCTGTAAATACTCAAGAGGTTAAATGACTTGGCTAAGGTCCTAAGGAGAAAGTGAGGGTGAGAGGCCAGGATCTGAGCCCCTGAGCCTCTATCTTAACGACAGGGCAGTGATTGCAGTCAGATTAGCATTGGGGTTGTCCTCCTTGGTTCTGGGAATGCTGCTGCCAGCAGAGGCCAAGGGGGGAGCTGCCTGTCAGCACATCACTGCCTGCTTCAAAGCTGTGCTCTTTCTTTTCCTAGTAGCTGTCAGATCTGGAAGAGATACGATGGTACCTTAAGAGGCTTCCCATCTGGCTGGACAAACTCTAGCTGGGGAGGATGACAGCAGTGGTGAGACAGTTCTGGGGCAGTTACATTTGGACCAGTCTCATATACACATATATGAACCCTTCTTCTTTGGGCTTGGTAGTAAACTGCTCTCTGCTTTAAACTTCTCCTTTACTCTGCTCATGCATCTATTACCCAGCTGATATTTTATAATTAAGCTAAACTAATGCCACTGTTCACAGCAGCACCAAATCCACAGTGAGCTGACAGCTCACAGAGTCATTAAGCTTGGAAGAAACCTCTAAGATCAACAAGCCCAACCATACCTATCACTAACAGCTCATGGCAAGGAGAGGGCTCTGGGTGGGTTGCTGTTGCCATTCAGTCATGCTGCTCTCTCTGGGGTCCTAGCAGCTAGTTGCAATTGCAGGAAGATGTGAAGGGAGGGTTGGTGTTAATTAGGTCATCTGTTATTTCACTCATGAATTTCCCTCTGTGAAATAATAGACTTACAGCACAATGTCCTGGGCTAGCTCCTCAGCTGGGGGAAAAGAGAGGGGGAAAGAAGTGGATTAGTTTCCTACTGTTCAGCGAGGGATCCTCTGCACCAGGGCAGGAGAACACATTCCCTATCTGCCCTGTGGCAAAAGGATCTTGGCCAGGGAATGACTGCCCAGTTTTAAGGCATTGTTTTGCTCCAGACTCTTTGTATGACCCAGAGCAGGATGCTTGGGTCCAGCCTACCCAGATCTGATGGTGCTTTGAGAATCCCACCAAGCACCTCTCTTCACTAGTTATCCAAACCACTTCAGAAAGTTAGGTCACCTTTCTTTTCTCTGTGCCTGGACTTGCCACATGTATAAAGAGGAAGCTATTAGTGAGATGCTTCTGCTCTGGAGGGGCACCTAGCACCCCAAAGCTCAGTGCTGAAGCTGAGGATAAGGGACACACACACACACATCCCAGTGCTGGGTGCATAAAACACACAGCAAGCTTCCAGACAGGGAAAGCTGGGAAACCACTGGGTGAGTGATGCCAGTCCCTGCTGCCCAAAGTGAAACTGTCTGGGTAGCCCCAAAAATCTGGCTTGCCAGAAAATTATTTACATGACAGGCAGGGGAAAGCTTAAAACCAGGCAAATTAGAGGCAGGATGAACAGCCTCTAAGCAGGAAACCACTCTGGACCCAGCCCACAGCTCCCAAAGGTGTCAGTTGACAGCACAGGATGGGAAGTTGATGGTCACTGTAATACCAAATGAGCAGCCACATGCAAAGCAATGATTTAGAGACTAATGGCAAGGGGGGAGGCCTTGGCTGTGCTCCTCAGGGATTCACAATTCCCACTGGCTCTCTTTGGCCGGGTGAGGGGTGCAGGATTGCGCTCTTCCTAAGGAATGGCAGTGGCACAGCAGCACATCCCCAGGGCTGTCACACTCAGGGCTCCCAAAAGCAGATGTTGGCCCTTTCTGCCCTTTGAGGGATGGCATTGCTATTGAGAACATGCAGATGTGTGGAAGCAAACCCCTTACAAGCATCTCTTCAAAGGCAGCAATCAGCCTTGTCTGTGTGCAGGGCTGGAGGGCTCGGGTGAGCATCCAGCCTTGGGCACTTTGCTTCTCCCTCTGCCCCACAATGAAAACAAACCAACCCCCATCCAACTCAAAACATAGAGAAACTGCAAATTTAATCCACTGTAATATTTCCAAGGCACAGCCTTCTACCTGGACAAGGAAAACAATCCCATTCTCCTAAACACACAGAGAAAATTGAGATATTCTCTGTATAAAAGAGAGATTTTTAGAAGGAAGCATCAGCTCAGACATTTCTATCAGATCCTGCAGCAGTGACAGCAAACACACCAATCCCTTACTGGGTGAAACTGGAAATGGAGAGAGTGACCAGCAAACCAAATCTTAGATGTCCTGAAAAATGAACCCAGGTACCTCCAACCCCCAAAAGAGTTTCCAGACTTTCTCTCCCCACTGCCACTTACTCCTTAGCTGAAAGACCAGCAGAAAAAGCTGATGTCCTCCACGGCTTGCCACACTTGCCTCCGATCTCTTTCCAACTACCTGGCGCTCTCCTGTGCGCTGTGGCTGGAAGGCTGGGAATCCCATGGCGGCTGCACAGGGCTGCTGCTATTCAAAGCGAGGGGGAGTGGTCAGCCCTGCAGCCAGGGCGCTGCCACAGGCTCCACTGCTCCCGCGCAGCCAGGGACAAGCCACCTCTGGCACATGGCACTGCCGGGCCAGAAGAACATATCGTTGAGTGGAGGTGGTCCTGGCGAGTAGCTCCTGGCATTCCCCTCCCCAGTGCCTTTGGCTCCACGAGGTTGCTGTGTCCTGGACTTGAGTTTGTTGTGCAAGTGTTACTCCAGCCCCCAACGTGCCTCTGAAGTGGAGTTATGGTGACTAAAAAAGCCAGGCAGGCAGAGCATGGCCAGGGTGAGGTTTATCCAGCCCTGATCCCCAAAGCTCAGCTCAGCTGCTGTCTCTGCCTGAAGATACCTAATGGCAGAGAGTGCTCTTTCCTCCTAAACAGTCGCTGGGGAACCTCTGTCTCTCCTGCATATCCCAGGGCATCACTGCCCTCCCTGATGCCTGCCTTAAGCCCAGCCCTGGGAAAGATTCAGCTTGGTAGCATACCCTAAAACACCTCAAACCCCCTCATGATGTGCCTTTGGTACAAGGCAAGCAAAAAAAAAAGAAAACAACCCCATGGTAGCTGCTGCTTGCTTTTAAAAGCTCAAAAGCTGAAGATATCTCTCCTTAAATGAGGCACCAGAGAGGGGAGATGCTCAGGCAGCACTGGGAGCCACTGGTTCAGCTCTCTCCTCTGATAGAGGTGGATGGTCCCAACCTGCATGACTCCAAGGATTGCTGTGAATGCAGATGCTAAAGGAGGCCAGTTGGTCTCTGGAGAGCAGAAGGCTGCTGGGACCAGAAAGGCAGGTGAGTACCCTCCTGACTGGGCAGGAAAAGGGAGTGGGACACAAAGAACGAGTTGCAGTGAGCTCACTCCAAAAACCTCAGTGTAAATTCCCCACTCTGCTCTGGGAGAACAGGGTCTGGGACTGCTCTCTCCTAACACCTCTGCTTCCCCCTGCCCAGCCTGCTCAAGCCTCCATGCATGGCCAGGGACTCCCAGTGCTATTCCCAGATGCTAGATGCAGAAGGACATGCCCATCTTGCCTTTCCTGCAGCAGAGCTGCTTTTTCCTCCAGGAGAGGGCTCCAGGCTGAAAATGCTCTGCATTTGCATTGTGCAAATGCTGTGCTCTAGCACAGAGCCCAGTCAGGTTACCTTTGTCAGCCCCTGCCAGCAGCTCCAGGAACAAGGCAAAGCCCAAACACCAAGGGTTACATATATGTTGTTCTGGGATATCTTATTTATGGACAAAATGGGAGACTGGAAACAGCTGCTGTGATTTTCCCTAGAAATCCTAATAGCAAACTCTGCTGTAAGAGGAAAAAGAGGAGAAAGCCATGGGACTCAGGCCTCACTGCCTCAGAGCACTGGCTCTAGTATTGGGCTTGTCAGAACCTTGGCAGAAGAGGCTGGTTTTCAGGGATCTTTGCAGCACCCTCACAACAAAAAGTGCAGTAGTATCACTGGAAATCCAGGCTGAAGCACTGATCAGTCTAGGGAGAGAAATAACTCCTGAGGACACCCTTTCCCAGTCCCCAGAAGGGTGTTTTGGATACTCTTAGCTAATTGGACATTTGCAAAGTGCAGAATAAAACTGTGTTTGCTACCTCCTGGAACAATTCTGCCTGCACAGGGTGTTTGTTGCTTCTACTGCTGTCACATACTTCTCAGAGAAACCAACTGTGCAAACTAGTGTTCATAGGCATACCAATCTCTCTTGTTCTTCATCCCCAGGCCAGGAGATTGCTCAAAGGCACATAGCAAAAATCAGAAGAAAACTCCAATATTTATACACGTAAAACTGTTAACAGGTTCCTCTCAAGCTCCTAAATGAGGAGTGAATCTCTCCTTTAGCCCTTCCCTTCACCTAGCAGCACACAGCTCCAGGTGGCCTGAGTAGATGTTAACTGTGGAGTTGCAGCCATAAGGCATTGATTGCTCCTACAGCTAGTTGAACACAGGAAATGATTTACAGGGTTCCCATCAGCTCAGGAAGGTTTCCAGCCTCCTGGGCTTTGCTACAAAGGCTCAGTTATGTCTGAATGCCAAAGGAGCAGAATGCATCCAGCCATCAATTTTTAGCTGGGCAACTCTCTCCCAGGCTGCAGGATAAGGCTTGCTGGCAGCTGCAAACAAGATATCATTCCCTGGGCTGGATGCTCTGCTCTGCACCACACTCTTCTTCCCATATAGTGAGCTATATATGAACAGTCTCTGTCTTCTGGCTGTCCAGGGAGTGTGTGCTGCAAAGTGGAGATGGGGCCATGGATGGATTGAGAATGAGAAGAAATGGCCTCAAGTTGCACCAGGGGAGGTTTGGATTAGATGTCAGGAGGAATTTCTTTACTGAAAGAGTTGTTAAGTCTTGGCCCAGGCTGCCCAGGGAGGTCCTGGAGTCACCATCCCTGGGGGGGGGGTTAAGAAATACACAGATGCTCCCCTTAGGGCCATGGTTCAGTGATATGGCAGTGATAGGCATGGTTGGACTTGATGAGCTTAGAGGTCTGTTCCAACCTTAATGACTCTGTGAACCAAATGGCTTCTGGTCTCACAAGGCAGCACAATGTCTGCTGTGTGCAGATCATAGAATCCTAGAATCCTAGAATGGGCAGGTTGGAAGGGACCCTAAAGATCATCTAGTTCCAACCTCCCCACACTGAGCAGGGATGCCAATCACTAGCCCAGGTCACCCAGGGCCACATCCAGCCTGGCCTTGAACACTGCCAGGGATGGAGCAGCCACAACCTCTCTGGGCAACCTGTGCCAGTACCTAACCACTCTCTGGGGAAAGAACTTCCTCATAATCTCCAATCTAAATTTCCCCTCCTTCAGCTTATAACCATTCCCCTTTGTCCTATCACACTCTGACTGTTTAAAAAGTCTCTCCCCTTCTGTCTTATTGAGATCACCTCACTTAGCTTGCATGTGGTCACTGCTCTCCCATCTGTCACCTAAGCCACTTGCTCCAGCTCTCAATGTGGAGTTGGGTTGAATTTGGGGTAGCTCATGGAATTGATCATAAAGCTATTGTGCATCCAGAAGTACTTTCCATTCCAGATGGTTTGGATTTGCTTTGTGCTCATAAAAAAAAAGGAAAATGATTCTTTAGTGTTTAACTAAAGGAGTTCTGAATGTTTTTAGCAACTTGGAGATCTTTCCTGGCTTTGGCACTGGTAGGTTGCTGACCTTGAGGGGCACATGGGCACTCAGGCTCCTCCAGGTCAGCAGAAACTGTCCCTTTCCCAATAATCTAAGGAATCCATATCATTTTGCAGCTAGAGGAATGGATGGAAAATGAGAGGAGCATCATGGTTATGACTGGAGAGGGTCACAGTCTGCATCCTGGAGCTAGAGAGTGAACATGCATCACCTGGGCAGAATTCATCACAGCCAGAGCTCAGAGTCTCACCAAGTATCACCTAGCACAGTTCATCTCCCCTGCAGCTCCTAGATTGCTTTCCAGGGAGATATCCTGCAGATCTTTGGTCCTGCTTGAGGATCATAAGCACATGGGCACACAGGCTCCTCCAGGACAGCAGAAACTGTCCCTTTCCCAGTAATCTAAGGAACTCTTATCACTATTATGCAGCTAGAGGAATGGAGGGGAAGTGAGGGCAGCATCAGACTGATGGTGGTTACAACTGGAGAGGGTCACAGTTTGCATCTTGAAGCTAAGGAGTGAACATCTATCACCTGGGCAGAATTCATCACAGCCAGAGCTCTGAGTCTCACCAACTGCCACCTACCACAGTTCATCCTCTTGCAGCTCCTAGATTCCTTTCCAGGGAGAGATCCTGAGGTCATGCTTGAGGATCATAAGCCACTAAGCAGCATGTAATAAGCTTCCACATCCCTTTATGGATCTGTAAGTATCATCATTTCCATCTTACACTGGAAAAACAGTGCAGGAACTGATACAATGACCCCAAATACCTGAATCAGTCTGGTTTTAGTTGGTGCTGACCCCAGCACAAGAGAGGAAAGTAAGGGGATCTTGATTTGGAGCCTCCTTCCCAGCCTCCCTTTGCCCTGGGAGAAGGTGATGCAGCCAGATCAAGGACCTGCCTGTGCTTGTACATATTGCAGCAGGTTTGCCTAGGCTGCAGCAGCATCCCCTCCTGCCCCTGCTCCAAATCAAGGCAATGACACACACACACACAACCTGTGCCCCAGATGCTCTAGCAGTGGTCTACCAAGAGCTGTGCACATCTGGGCTGCAGCTGCTGAGGCTTTCTATTGCTGGCTGCCCTCAAAAGCAAACTAGAAGGCACCACCAGAGCTCATCCTTTCTGGCCAGCAAGCCAGGGATGAACACCCAATTAACTGCCTCCTTGTGTGGAGCCCAAGGATGCTGCATGCCCTCTCCTAGTTGAGGGGAAATGTCTGTCCTAAAAAGCAGGGGGGTTCCATCCTTGGGTCAGGCAGGAGCTCAGATCCACCCTCTTGGATACAATGTGATGGATACAGGACACACACTAAAGAGAGAAGCAGTTCAGGGTGTTCAGGCTCTATGGAAGCATCTTGAAGGCTTAAAACAGGTCCACACGTGACTTTGGTGAGGCTCCCTTAGGTTAGAAGCTGCTACAGTTAAATCTGCTTCATGTGGATGGAGTTAATGGTTATAAACTTACTCATATGTGGTTTATCTGACTTCTCTTAGGGGGATGAGAACCTTCCAGAAACAGCCTTTAAATAACGTTGGCATCTGAAGATGTGAGACTGGCTTGGGTGTGATACTTCCCTTTGAGTCTTTGCACATGAGTACAAATACATCTATCTGTGTGGAGAGATGAGAACCCTCCACAGAACTCCAGGGGCCATCCATCCTTTCATTCTGGAAGAGGAACTGAGACATCTCCACTCAGCTCTTAACTCTCATTTTAAGCAACATCTCTAGGGAAGTTCTAGCCATAACACAGCCAGTCTGAGCCCTGGAGATGCAAAGCTGTGAATTTTGCCTTGTAGGCACAAAAAATAATCCCTAGTCAAGGGTTAGGGCTGGGCCAACCACCAATCCAATGACAGATATTCTCTATTATCCCCTTTTCCCTGACTCCAGGGAGGAAAAGGGGAAATAAACTGATAGAGAGACTTGTGAATTGGAAATGAAACTTAAACTACTTTAATGAAAATAGCAACAGGAAAATGAAGAATATACATATGTATACGTGTACACACATAAAACAAATACCAGACCCAAACTCCCTTGATAGTAACTATGTCACCACTGGTGCTGTAGCAGGAGGACTTCAGCTACAGCAGCTGGGACTCGGACTCAGGCTCAGGACGCTGGATCCTGGAACTCAGAANGACGCTGGATCCTGGACCTCAGAACCTCTTGGATTAAGATGGAAGGCAGAACAGGGAGAGTCCTGTAAAGTAAGAGCTGGGCTGCTGAGCTTCACAATGCTCAGGGTGCTCAGTCTTCCAGGACTGAAGGCAGAACAGAGTCCTGAGGAGAAGAGATAGGCTTCTGATCTTCACAACGCTCAGGTGCTCAAACAGCTCTTCTTTTATATACTAGCTGTNAAGGATTCTAGGAACATGGCTATCACTGCCCACACTTTCCCATGGGCAATGAGTTTAATGCTCCCTGTGCTGTGGGCACAGTTATGGCACCAGGGGCCACAGGAGAACACAAGTGAGTTACAGACTGTGCCTGATACTAGCTGTTAATTAGCTGCTAATTAGCTAATTCAGCATCTCTTTGCTTGGGTCTTAGGCTTCATGCAAGAGACCCCAAGGCCCATGCTTGGTATCAAATCCTCAAGGACTGAATATGACCTAGATGGCATGGAATACCTTATTTTGACTCCAACTAGGATACCAATGTAAATATTATCATTGTCATCTCCTTCGTGCAGGTGCTTGCCCCACTGCTGCTATTCACAGCACAGGGGAAGGATGCACAAGGCTTCTGAAAGCTGCAGTAAAAAGGTGAATCAGTTATCATCTCAGTAAATATTAACTGGAAAATCAGTGATTCTTCAGTAGTTCTCTCATTTCAAGAAGAATGAGGCCTGTTAGTTGTGAGGAGGATCTTCGAGACAATCTGATGCACTCAGAGAGGGCTGGAGCACCTCTCCTGTGAGGACAGGCTGAGA
>VWZO01011421.1:161960-174001 GCA_013396975.1 Bucco capensis | reverse complement strand
TGGAGCCATTGCAGAGCTGCCTGGACACATTGCTGTGTGAGCTGGTCTAGGTGATCCTGCTCTGGCAGGGGGGTTGCACTAGATGATCTTTCTAGGGCCCTTGCAACCCCTAACATACTGGGATCCAAGCTTGAGGAGGGGAGATTTAGGTTGGCTGTTAGGCAGAAGTTGTTGCCCAGGAGGGTGCTGAGCCACTGTGCCAGGTTGCCCAGAGAGGTGGTGGCAGCCCCAGCCCTGGCAGTGTTGCAGGCCAGGCTGGCTGGGGCTGGGAGCAAGCTGCTCTAGTGCCAGGTGTCCCTGCCCATGGCAGGCACAGGGGTTGGGATAGAGGAGCTTGAAGGTCCCTTCCAACCCTGACAATTCTGTGATTTCATCACATCTACCCTCTTCAACTCCATAAATTCAAATCTCATCTCAAATCATTTAATCTTAGACTCTAAAGGCAGATTTCAGAAGGGCTCTTTTCCCAGGCAAGCATATAAATAAAGATCAGATTGATGAAAATCAGCTAACAATTCCTGCTCACACACATCTGGCCAGATTTCAGCATGAATTCAGCAGCCAGTTAATCATTTGCTCTTTATTACTTAACTTACTATCAGCATGAGGGGGGAAAAAAGAGAGATATTTTTATTTTCTTTTATCTGTTTAAAATATTCCCTGCATCTTGCTGCAGTGAAATGCAAAACACTGATAGAAATCTTGACATTTTTTAGAAGTCAGCAGCTTCTCAACCAACAGCCAACCAAAGGCAACCAGCAGCTTGAGAGATGTTCTCCTCCCCCTCTACTCTGCCCTAGTGAGGCCACATCTGGAGTCCTGGGTCCAGGTCTGGGCTCTTCAGTTCAAGACACACAAGGAGCTCCTGGAGAGAGTCCAGCAGAGGCTCCCAGGATGCTGAGGGCACTGGAGCATCTGTGGCAGGAGGAAAGGCTGAGAGCCCTGGGGCTGCTTAGCCTGGACAAGAGCAGAGCCAGAGGGGAGCTGCTCCATGCTGAGCAAGAGCTCAAGGGTGCAGGGGACAAGAGGCTGGGGCCACACTCTGCTCAGTGGTGCCCAGGGCCAGGCCAAGGGGCAATGGGCACAAACTGCAACCCAGCAGGTTCCAGCTCAACAGGAGGAGAAAGTTGTTTGGTGTGAGGGTGCAGAGCCCTGGCCCAGGCTGCCCAGAGAGCTTGTGGAGTGTCCTTGTGTGGAGAGATTGCAAGGGCAGCTGGAGGTGATGCTGGGCAAGCTGCTGTGGGTGAGCCTGCTGGAGCAGGGGGGATGGACTGGATGATCCCCAGAGGTCCCTTCCAGCCCCTACCATGCTGGGATTTGGGGATTCAAGCCAGTATAAAAACACAGCAAATGAACTGAGATCCTTTCACTGCTTCCCTTTGCATTTCTTTTAAAAACAATAAGCTTAGCTCTGCTGTGCAAATGTCACTAAATCCACTCTGACAATAGCAAGCAGCTTATCATGTTTAAGCTGTGATGATAATGAAAGGAAGCTGTAATTGTCATTACATCTGAGGGCACCAGCCAGAATCTGAAAGCCCCCTCATGCTGCCTGCTCTCTTCAGGGAGATGTTTCTGCAGTGCTCTTGGACAGCTGGCTGGGGTGGCCTTGCTCTCCTGGCCTTGGAAGACATCCCTCTTGCCATGAAGTTCCTCCAGAAATGTTGAGGAATGGCTGAGTGGTGAAAAGGCTCCTGAGCTGCACCTGAGGACTGTCAGGAGGGCTGAGGTAGCATCTGGAGAACAGGCTGCAAAGGGAGAGCCCACGTTTTCCATTTGGATCCACTCAAGGTGGTCCTGCAGGCCTCAGGAGGTCTGTTTTCCCCTGAGACAGGGACATCAAGCCAAGCACAGCATCTTAGCTGCATCCATAACTCAGCTCCTGGTCCCTGGGCCTGATCCTAGGCCTGGAGAAAGGAGCAGTTAACTTTCCACCACCACCACTCCATGGCTCATCACTTGACTCAGACCCAACACAGCAAGTCCTTTGAAGTCTCTGGGCTTCTCCTTTCAGGGCTCACAGAATGCCTCTGTGATGAGGGTGAGAAGGAATGAAATGAGGACAGATTTCAGAGATTTCACTGCATTTGGGTTCTATGGCCAGCTCAGCAACCTGGGAAACTCTCTTTCTCTTGAGGCTTTTTTCCAGTATCAAGCAGACCTTTTGTTCTCCATCAGCTGACAGACACACAAGAGAGGACAAGGGTTTAGTGGTTTTTACAACAATCTCAGGAGATCTGAGCTGAAATCTGTGCCCTCTTGGGGCAGCCAGAAACAAGAGTTACATACAGAATCCTAGAATCATTATGGTTGGAGAAGCCTTCTGAGATCATGGAGTCCAAGCATCCACCCAGCACTGCCATGCTCACCACTAACCCATGGCCACAAGCACCACAGCTCCATGGTTTGTGAACACTTCTAGGGATGGTGACTGTACCAGCTCCCTGGGCAGCCTGGGCCAGTGCCTGAGAACCCTCTAGAGGAAGAAATTGTTCCTAATTTCTAATCTGAACCTCCCCTGATACAACTTGAAGCCATTTCCTCTTGTCCTATAATTTGTTCCTTGGCAGAAGACATCAACCTCCACCTGACTCCAACCTCATATCATGGAGCTGTAGAGAGCAAGAATGTCTCCCCTGAGCCTCCTCTTCTCCACACTAACCAACCCCAGTTCCCTCAGCTGCTCCTTACAACACTTGTGCTCTAGATCCTTCTCCAGCTTCCTTGCCTTTCTCTGGACACACTCCAGCACCTCAATGTCCTTCTGGGAGTGAGGAGCCCAAAACTGAGCCCAGGATTGGAGCTGTGGCCTCCCCAGTGCCCAGTGCAGGAGGACAATCCCTGCCCTAGTGCTGCTGCCACACTAGTGCTGATCCAAGCCAGGATGCTGTTGGCCTCCTTGGCCACCTCAGCAAAGAAGATGCTGTTATCCTGTGCTGCTGTGTGAGGAACTGTATGCCCAGGAAGGTGTGTGATGTTCCCAGACTGGAGACATTTCAGTGCTCTAATTCCACATCCAAACTCATGCAAATTGTATCTTCCAAACTACCTTTTGTTCTGAGAGCTAGCAAGAGGGGGGAAAAATACAGTAGCAGAAATGTGAGGCTTGGTTTTGTGGAAATGAGTTATTAACATGTCCTTTACCTCTCTGTTTATTTTCCACATGGTTCCAGGTCAAGGAAAGTTTGTAACAGAGATTAGGCTTTGGGAACAGCTGTGCCTTTTCATATCTAAATCCTGAGCTCCACTGAGCCTGTTTGGACAGATTCTCTTTTGTCTCCTCCATGGAGCATTGGGGAAGCTCAGGCAGGATAACAGGACACAGGTGACATCCCCTGAGAAGTGTCACCTTCCCCTCCATGAAGGACACCAAGAGCTCCAGGAGGAAGAAGGAGGAAAAAGAATGCTTGTGCCAGCAGGCTTCATAGCAGCTGTGGCCATGGTGGTGGAGGGGTTAGCTCTGGCCAGGCTGGGGAGCAGAGTGCTGGGTCCCACATGGGAAGCGAAAGTGGAAGTGTGTGGGTGGCAGGGAAGCAGCAGCAGCAGCTCATTTATCAGCCTCCCCGAGGCCAAGCAGCTTTCCAGCCAGAGTCAGACTGTTTTAAAGAGCTCTTTGCATCTCCCAAGGTGTTTCCTCAACACACACACAGCACTCCATGACTCCAATGGCATGACCACATCCCAGCATCAATCCTCCAAGGATGGTCGAGGCAGGTGCACCTACCCAGGAGAAGGGAGACCCTCACCAGTGTCCTACCAGCTGCTCTAGGTGCTTCATTAACCAGCCCATCATTATTGCAGCTCCACAGCCCTCCCCAGAAAACCCCCCTGGGCAGCTGGGGATGCCCTAGGCTGCCTTCCCCTTCCCAGCACTGGCAGAGGTCTGCAGGAGCCAGCCTGGGCCTGTGGGTGTTAAGAAGAGCAAGGGGGGATGGAAGGGGGGGGGGGGGGGGTCATGGCAGGGGTAGCTGATGAACAGCTAATAATCCTAATTTATGCCAAAAGCAGCCTGGAAAAAATGACATTCCTGGTTGTCTGCATATATAACATAGAGAAATCCTCAATAAAGGAGCCAAAGATGTTGCTATGAATTAGACCTTTATCCTTCCAGCATCCCAGAGCTCAGCCCATGAGTTTGGGTGAGTTTGCCTTTTTAACTGCTCTGTCTTTCTCATGCAGGCTATTTAGGAGCTGCATGAACAATGTCCTGTTGGAAATCAAACAGGTCATTGGGGCTAGGGCTTTTATCTGGTTTTCCACTGTCTTAGACAAGAAACAAGTCATTAATGTCTGGACACACAGCTCTGATTTCAACATTGAAATCCACAGCCCACATCACTGCCAAGGATGGTCAGTGTCACATTTAAGGCCATGCCCCAGCACTGTTGAATTCCTTCCTGCCCTTACACCTGGATACCCACAGGCACCTCCCATCTTAGAGGTGATGCTCTGGGTTTACAGACCTGGAAATAAGACCACAGTGAAAGGTTTTTCTAGTTGAAAACTTCCAATAATAAGCAGATACAGGCTTCATTTTTGGTCCTAGATTTGGCTGTCCATTAGGACAAGGAGATTTGCAAAGGATCTCTAGGCTAGCTGCTGGATCAGCTGCAGCACACAAACTGTATCCTCAGTAACACACATCTGATGATGATGATTATCCATCTTTTACTATCTACAGGGTCTCTGCCTTGTCTTGTCCCACTGCAGACACTCCTTAGGAGAGGCAGCATGGAGTCCTGGTGTCAGTCAATGACACTGACAGTGGGATTGAGGGCACCCTCAGCGAGCCCACAGATGACACCAAGCTGAGTGGTGCAGTTGGCACAGCTGAGGGATGAGATCCACCCAGAGGGACCTGGACAAGCTTGAGAAGTACACCTGTGTGAACCTCCTGAGGTTCAAGAAGATCAAATGCAAGGTCCTGCACCTGGATCGGGGCAATCATAGAATCATAGAATCCTAGAACAGTTACAGCTGGAAGAGACCTTGAAGATCATCGAGTCCAGGCTTTGTCCTAGCCCTATCACCCCCACTAAATGATGCTCCCCAACACANGCAGCACCTGGCATTTGGCCTTAGTGAACTTCATGGCATTGGCCTTGGCCCAGTGATCCAGCCTGTCCAGATCCCTCTGGAAAGCCTCCCTGCCCTCAAGCAGATCCACACTGCCACCCAGCTTGGTGTCATCTGCAAACTTACTAAGGGTGCACTCCATGCCCTGGTCCAGGTCATTGCTGAAGATGTTAAACCTTGAAGATTAATGAAGATGTTAATCCTTGCTATCAATAGAGGTTGGGAGATGATGTGATTGAGAGCAGGCCTGAGGAGAGGGAACTTGGGGGTACTGGTGGGTGAGAAGCTTGGCATGAGCCAATAATGTGTGCTTGCAGCCCAGAAAGCTAACTGAATCCTGAGCTGCATCCAAAGATCCATGGTGAACAGATTGAGGGAGGGGATTCTTCCCTTCTGCTCTGCTCAGCTGAGGCTTCACCTGGAGTCCTGCACCCAGCTCTGGAGTCCTCAGCACAAGAAAGCCATCAGCCTGTTGGAGTGGGTTCAGAAGAGGTCACAAAAACAATCAGAGGGTTGGAACTCCTCTCCTATGAGGAAAGACTGAGACAGTTGGGGTTATTCCACCTGGAGAAGAGAAGGCTCCAGAGAGACCTTAGTGCAGCCTTTCAGTACTTTAAGGGCTGTCAGAAAGACAGAGACTGTTTATCAAAGCCTGTTGTGACAGGAAAAGCAGTGATGGTTTTACATTAAAAGAAGGAGATTTAGACTGGACATAAGGAGGAAATCTTTCACTATGAAGGTAGTGAAGCACTAACCCAGGTTGCCCAGAGAGCTGTTAGATGCTCTATCCCTGGAACCATTCCAGGTTGGGTGGTCTGGGGCTCTGAGCAACCTGCTCTACTTACAGGTGTCCCTGCTGACTGCAGGGGGTTATCTAGATGACCTCTAAATGTCCTTCCCAACTCTAACTCTTTCTGTTTCTATCCTCACCCTTCACAAGCCAAAAACACGTGGGCTCTCAGGACAAAGCCCAGAAGAAACAACATCCCAGAGGTGCCTCTGAGCCTCTTGCTCCTTCTCTCATGCAGCTGCCTGTGCACAAATCCAGAATGGCAGCCTGTGGGAAACTTCATCCTGCCAGTTTTTTCCTAAGGTTTTCCCTCAGCGTCCCTGGAGCCCAGTTGGCAACTCCAGCAGGACACTCTACAGCAGGATATGGAAGCTTTGGCTCAGGCTCCGAGGTGGTGAGGAGGAGAGCTCAGCTCACAGGAAAGGCTGATGAAGAGCACTGTGGTGGAGCATCACCAGGCTGTCAATCCTGCTCCAGATGCTTATCCCAGATGGGGAACACCTCAAGCTTCTCCAAGCAGTGATAACAGACTTTTGGCTTCTTCTCAGTCCCTCGTGCAGGCTCCAAGTCTCCATCTTCCACCAGCAAACCTCTCCTCAGTCTGCCTTGTGTGGCACTGCAAGGGTTTGGGACCAGGACACAGTGGTGATGTGGGATGGATCTCACAGAGGGTGAGATGTCACCATTGCCCTGAGCTGCAGGTAGCAGAAGGCTTTTTCATTCCCCACCCCAGTACAATCTCAGTGTGCAAGGATGAGGTTTGTCCTGTTGCTTCTGGTTGAGAGAGGAACACACACGGCCAGGGACGTTAACCATCATCCTTAGTTGGGAGGTCTGGCTCAGCTGGTCCTGAGTCCTGAGGTTTTTGAAGTCAGCAGGAGTCTGGCCTGGGGAAGGTTTATTGGATGAGTTTTGGCTGTGCTGATTGAAGCTGTTCCCAAAAGTCGGCGAGTGCCATTTGCAGCGCATCACACGGAGCCCAGGCACACAGCATCAGCTCACTCAGTGCCTGTAAACCTCCCTCTGAGCCTTCATCAGTCTCAGCTGGGAGCTGTAGTTTATTTTGGCCACCCTGGACACAAGCAAAGGGCACTGCCATGAGCATGGACACAGCTTTGCTTGTCCCAATGCAAATAGGATGGAGAAGAAATCAGGGGTTTCTTGTCAATCCCACCCTGAGCATCTGTGGGCTGGAAGGAACCTTGCACAGAGCAAACTGAATTTGCCTTCCTCCTGAGTGCTCTTCATTAGCATGCTCTGCAATGTGTAGGCAGCTCCAGCTTTGCATGGATGCAGGCAAGGAGTGAAATAAACTAAATACTACAATCAAAGTGCTTAAACCTAGGCCTCAGCTATGCCAACACAAACCCTGAATGGGAGGAAGCATTAGGCTAAATATAGATCCTCAAGCAAAAATTGGAGAGCTTGTCTTTTTTCTTTTTTTGACTTTTTTTTTTTCTAGGTTCATACAGTAAAACATCTGCTGAACAGTTTCCTAGAACTGTTTTTGGCTTTTAAATCAAAGAAAGAAGAAACAATGTCCCATTTTTGTAGGGAGAAAAGGAGGGGGGAATAATAGACCTTCCTCTGAAAGCAGGATGACAATAAGGATAGAAATAGAAAGGGGAGAGCTTTAAAACATCTTGAGTCCAGACAAGAAGTGGGTGGATGGCAGGTTCAGGTATCTCTTGCTTGCTTTGGCTGCTTCCCAGTTTTAAAGAGAGATGGTGAATCTGGGACAGCTGAAAGGGAAAACCCACAGGCAGAGCTGGAGCCTGCCCAGGGGCTGTGGGTGAAGAGGGAGCTGAAAAGGGGATGCTGGGGGTGAAGAGAAGGCACATGGGGATATTATTTAGCAGAAGAAAGAAGGGGGAGGAGTTGTGCTGCAGTTGTAATGGCTTTTCCCCCAGCCCAGGAGAAAAATCTCCTTCTCCTTTCAGCATCTCACAGCCACGTCCAGGCTCCTCAGGGTGGCTGCAGCTGCAGCTGCCTCCACCCACCTGCAGCAGCCCCAGGGCTCCCCTACCTACACCCAGGGTGAGTGGCCCTGAGCTGCCCCATCTGGCTTCAGCCACCTTGGCACAAGCAAGCTGCTGCCCGGAGCCACCTGCACTGAGGTCCCTGAGCCCCTTCCCCAGGCCGTGGGCAGGAGGAGGCCGTGGGGCCGTGCAGCCCACACTGTCACACCTCCGGCCCGCACAACAGCCTTTCCTGCCAAGTGACAGGATGCGATGACGGTGCGGCTGGGGAGAACTTCAAAACAGCCCAAACAATCTCAGATTGTCTGCAGAGAGCCAGCTCTAAAATTGGCTCTTTGGCTTAGCAGCAGGCTCGCCCCTGGGGCCTTTGTCAGGAGAGCTGGGCTCAGCGGCGATGACGGAGAAGGAGCTAATCTCGCTTCCTATCTGTGATGGGGTCAAATTTAGCCTGCTCTGCTCGTCCCTTCGTGACCTGCTGCCATCCAGGCACCCAGACAGCAGCTGGCCACAGCCACTTCCCCTGTCAGAAACCCTGCAGTGCCTCTAGGACCTACAGAACTCAGGACTCAGCAATCCCTCTTTATTTCCCCTCCGAAGTTGCTTAGGAACCCATGTGCCTCTGTAGCCCAGTTTCATTGAATAGTCCTGAGCTGGAAGGGATCCACCAGCATCACTCAGTCTAAATCCTGTCTATGCACAGGACAACCCCAGAATTTACACCATGTGCCTGAGGATGTTGTACAAATCCTTCTTGAATTGTCTCAGGCTTGGTGCTGTGATTACTTCCCTGGGGAGCCTGTTCCAGTGCTCCTCCACCCTCTGGAGGAAGAACCTTTGCCTAATATCTGACCTAACCTTCCCCTGGCACAGCTTCATGCTGTTCTCTTGGGTCCTGTCACTGGTCACCAGAGAAGAGATCAGCTCCTGCCCCTCTGCTTCCCCTTGTGAGGAAGTTATAGACAGACCACAATGAGGCCCCCCCTCAGTCTCCTCTTCTCCAGGCTGAACAAACCAAGTGACTTCAGCCATTCCTCATGTGGCTTCCCTTCCAGACCCTTCACCATCTTCATGGTCTCCTCTGGACACCCTCCAGCAGCTTCATATCCTTCCTGTATTGTGGTGCCCAAAGCTGCACACAATACTCGAGGGGAGGCTGCAGTTCTGGCCTTGGCTTGAGAGTCTTCTGCCACAAAGACACTGCCATCAGCACCAGGGACCAGTGCCAGCATGGTAACATGTCCCTACTTTGTGACATGATTCAGTGCCATGGTGGTGTTGAGTAGGCTGTTGGACTTGATGATCTTAGAGGTCTTTTCCAGCCTTTATGATTCCTATCATTTAGTGATTCCTATCCAGCCATAAGCCTCTTCTTCCACCTTTTATTCCAATGGCTTGGCCCCAACATCCTCCTGATCCCAGCACCCTTGCAACATTTGCATGCTCCAGAGCTGTTTCCAGGGATGTATTAAACATGGTTGGTGTGTGTCTAATGGCTGTGACAGACTCATGAGTCACCCTCAGGCCGTGCAGAATCACAGAATCATTAAGGTTAGAAAAGATCTCTAGGATCAACAAGTCCAACCATCTACCTAGCACCACCATGCCACTAACCCATGGCCCTAAGTACCACATCTATACCTTTGTTAAACCCCTCCAGGGGTGGTCAGGCACAGTCTGAAAATCCCTTGTGGTCTCCTGTGGCCCCTGGTGCCATAACTGTGCCCACAGCAGAGGGAGCATTAAACTCATTGCCCACGGGAAAGTGTGGGCAGTGATACCCATGTTCCTAGAATCCTTGGATGGGTAGGATNTGTATTGTGGTGCCCAAAGCTGCACACAATACTCGAGGGGAGGCTGCAGTTCTGGCCTTGGCTTGAGAGTCTTCTGCCACAAAGACACTGCCATCAGCACCAGGGACCAGTGCCAGCATGGTAACATGTCCCTACTTTGTGACATGATTCAGTGCCATGGTGGTGTTGAGTAGGCTGTTGGACTTGATGATCTTAGAGGTCTTTTCCAGCCTTTATGATTCCTATCATTNAGCTCATTTAGCCCTGTGAGGCCTTCCAGCTAAGAGAAGGACACTCTAATAAAACCTATGTCCTAAGGACCTCGCTGCCAGCGTCCAAGCTTGCTAGGCCCTGGCAGATGAACCTTAGGACTAAAGGGTGGGTCCAGCTCTGCACATGCTGTGTCTCACCTAAAAAAAATCCCTAGTGCAGGCTCGAGGGTGCTATCTGCTATCCTCTTTTTATCAGCGCTTGGAAAAGGCGCTGAGGAGGAGCATGGATGGAGCCCTCCCTGGAGCTTCGTTCACCAAGCCTAGCCATACCCTTGGGCAGCCTAACAACCTTCTCAGTGCAGGCTTGCTTCTCCTTGCCCCAAGCCACAACATCCCTCTCTCAGCCCAGCCCCTGAGAGGAAACCTCAGACAAAAGAAACTGGGAACAAACTCCAGGAGCAGGGAAGTGGCAGGCGAGGGCCTGTGTCAGATCAGCAGGATTCCCCAGGAGGAACTAATTGAAGCAAGGCTCTGGCAAGTGCCAGGAGCTGGGAAGTGTCGGGGGGACTGCTCCCTGCCAGCCCTCTCTGGGCTCCGAGGGCAGGGACCAGTCTTGCCTGCCAGAGCCCACGTGTTTGGTGCTGCTGGCTGAGATAGTGAGGGAGAGGAGGCAGTAGAAAGTGGCATTTTGGTGGGGGAACTCTCTGTAATTGAACCCCTGCACCAAAAAGGCTTTGGTTTCCACAGGAGTCTCCCCTCAGTCCTGCCAAAGCCAGAGAGAAAATGAGCCTGCAGGATCTTCCCAAGCACCCAGAGTTGCTTCTTATAATCCTGTTGTGGAATGTACACCTTCTGTTCAGGAAAAGAGGGTCTCCTAACCTCTGAGACGTGCTCCAAGGCCCATTTATCCACCCCTTTGCAGGAGGGGAGCTGTAGAGGATAGGGACCAGAGAGCATCCTTTCTGGTACAATGTCCAGTGCCAAGGGGACTGGGAATGAAATCTCAGTGCTGCAATAAATATGTAAAACACATTTCTGAGGCCATTTGTGATATAAGAGGACTATGGCAGGAGGTCAAAATCATTTGTCCTTTCAGGAGAATGAGGTCTTGTGTGCATACAGGTGCCTGGGGCTCAGAGAGGGAGAAGGCAGTAACTCACTGCAAGAGGCTCATTAGATAAAAACTACTGGGCAATCCTGGAGAAACAGGATCTGGGGGAGCTGTAGTGCTCCCTGAGCCCACTCCACCCTGGTGAGGACCCATGCTGAGGGCAGAGACACATCTCTCCTTCCAGGAGAGGCTATATATGATGTGTACCTCCATGGGACAACTTGCTCATGATTTCGGGTCTGCACAGGACACCCTCCTTTGTGAACAAGGCTGCAGCAGGGGTGGCATGAGGGAAGCTCCCACAGTGTCCCTGGGGGGTGCAGCCCCTCTGGAGCAGGGTGTCCTGCCCTCCTGCCCTCAAGGGTGATGCCAGGAGGGTTGTTTGCAAAACAGCTTCACGGGACAGGGATTTTTATTGTTGCAAGCATGCCTTTGGCAGAGCCTTGCTTGCAAGCAAAGGTTTGCAGCTTGGAAACTTGGAAGAGTCCAGCTATTTTCACTCTCTCTCTCTCCCAGGCTCTTTCATTCATGCTTCCTCCCTCTTTTCCCCAGTGCATTTCTCACTCACGCTCTCATTCATGCTCGCTCACTCATTCTCATTTTCCTGGCTGTATTTTTAGCTCCCTCGCCGTTCAGAGGATGTGAACATTATCCCTGAGTCATGACTTTGTGAGGAAACAGGCAGCCAGGGCTCCCATTACAGCCCGGGAGGGCTCTTATCAGCTGCAGCCCAGGCTTGCTGGGGAGGGGGCTTTAATCTCTCCACTCCTCTCCTCTTCCTTTTCTCTCCAGCTGCTGCAGCCTCAGCTCCTCTGAGGCTCATCCCCTCGGCTGTGTCGTGATGCAGAGCTCAATGAGTTAAATGAAGACTGGCAGCCAGGAAATGGGAGTAAACCGTGAGGGGCAGAGAGCATCCCCGGGGCTGGGGTTGCTGCCGCAAGGATTACATCAAGCGCAAAGGTGTCTGGCAGGGCTCTGACACCAAATGCTGCTGCTGTTATTCCCAGCCCGTGCAAACAAACATGAGGTAATGGCACCTGGGGCTTAGCTGTAAGCTTGCTCTGCATTTGGAAAGCACAAAGC
>VWZO01011421.1:147863-161936 GCA_013396975.1 Bucco capensis | reverse complement strand
CCCCCCCCCCCCCCCCCCCCCCCAAGCATTTCAGTTCTGGCTCAGGATAAGGCTGAAGCAGAGTGCTGCACCGGCTCTGCTCCCACACGTGGATGAGCCATTGGAATCAAAACCATCCCAAGCTGCAAATGATCAGAACCAATCCTTTCTTTGGGCTTTCTTCCCAAATGCCAATGGCATCTTGCACGCTGCAAGCCAGCAGATCATCTTCTGGAGAGATGAAATCCAGGAGCCCCGGAGGGAGGAGGCACTGTGCCCAGCTGCTGCCGCGGCAGCCCACGCGTGGCGTTAGGGACGATTCCCAAGGGATCGCTCAGGTCGATGCTGGAGGGGGAGGAGGAGGAGGAGGAGGAGGAGGATGGGGGCAGGGAGCAGCTTTCCCTGGAGCTCGACTCAGCTTTGTGCATCACGACTCTGCCTTGCTAATCTCCATGCTCAGTGCTGGTCGTGAGGCTCCGCTTCACCTTTTTGTGACATTCAGGCTGTTTTCAGCTCATTTCCTCTGACTTTCCTCTCTAACCTTTCCGTTATCTCCTTAACAGTCTCTCCTCTCTTTTCCACCCATCTGCTTATTTTAGCTGCCTCTTCCTGCCTGCACGTGGCCCTGCTGCCCTGCCCTGGGCCTGGCCCCGACCCTGGCCTCTCCTGGACAGAAAGGAGCTCACTCCTCTGCCCTCAGGCCAAGGGGAGAGCTTTGCCCTATTTTCATGCTTTCCAAGCACTCCAGGTAAATTCCCACCCTGCCATCCTTCCGTACATTCATCCTTCCAAACGTGGCTTGACTCCTCATCCCCACTCAGGAGCAGGACTTCCTTACCCCTTTCCATGCATGCTGCAGGGCATGAGCAGGCTTTACTCCACCAGGGACTGGCTTGTGGCTGTCCCCAAAACCTCTGTCTGCAATGAGCTGCTACTTCATCCCAGACACCTATACCCACTGGTGCCAGCTACACTGGTGCTCAGCATCAGGGTGCTCTTTCCAAGCAGTTAGAACTGATCCTTGTAGTCCTCTGTCCTCTCAGAGATGGTCCCACACCTTCACCTCTGGCATCTGTGAGGATGCTCTGCCAGGAGCCAGGAAACAAATCCTGCTGCATCCCTCCTTGGAGCCTCTTTGTCCACCACAGGAGGACAAGGCAGTGGATGCTCTCAGAAACTGCCAGAGGAGATGAAAGGCTGGCATGGGGTCAAGAAAGAACAAGCTCAAGAAATTCAAGGAAGAAAAATCTGTTGAGGGCTACTAAAAAAGCAACTTTTGGGTCAGGAAATCCCAGGGCTGGGGCTGTTGGCACTCAGAGAGGATACTGGGTAAGAATCAGGCCTTTTTCCTCTGGCTCCCAGTGTGATTTGGTTTAATGCAGCCATTTTATCACACATCTTTGAGCTGGTGGCTTTCTTCCCTAGGACAGACACAGACCTGAAGGGGACACTGGGGAAAAAGGGACTGGAGAGGGAAGGAGGGGAATATTTCCATCCTGGGCCATGCTAAGAAATGACGTGGCAGGGAGGATGCTGCTGGTGCAGGATATCTCCCCATGACACCCAGCACCATTGGGTGTACGTGGTGGGTAGGAGAGGACCACCAGGAGCTTGGGGACTTCCATGGTCATGTTTGTCCAAGAAATGAGGCCATTTGCAGGCCTAGAATCAAAACACTCCAACAGTGGAAGCCAGAACTTCCTGGGCTGAGCCCTGTTTCTAAATAAAAGACAAAACAAAGAGTAATTAGATGCCATTAATTATTGTTAAGAGGATTTTTGCTAGCAGTCCTCTTGGGAGGACCCAGCCCTGGCCTCACCCTGCACGGCTGCAAGAACACTCATGTAGGGACCAGGTTGAAATCAAGCACTCTCATTCATCCCTCTTCTTCCAACCCAAATGTCTGTCAGCCCTCCCAGCCTCTCCATCTCCTCCAGCTGTGCTCACACTGAGGCCAGAAGGCCATGGGGATGGGGAGTTGAGGACAGTTGGGCACCACACCAGGGTCTAGCCTGCTCCAGGCTAACTAAGGACAGCAAACCCATGGCTCCTCTGAGCATCACAGCCCTGGAGATCTCAGCTAGCACGTTTGGGAAGGGACAACTCCAGTTCTAAGCCAAGACTATGTCAATGATTGTAGAACACTTGCAGTGCATTCAGCTTTGAAGGAAGCACCAAGAGTTAGTCCTGGAGAAGTAAAAAGAATCTTCCACCCCTGCCATTTACCTATGCTCTGGCTTCTGTGCTTTCCCATTAGGGTTTATTAATTATGATGGCTATTATTTTGTGGGATGATGAACACAGCCCTTCCAGCAGGCCTTGGGACACTGCCTAGAATTACAAACAATCTAATAACAAGGAGCTGAATGCTGAGGCTCTGCTTTCACTCCTGCCTTGCTGGTGAAAAACCTACCAGCTTTCATCAAAAGGAGAGTCTCAATAAGCATCCATGTCCCCCCTGGCTTCCTCTGGGTGCTCTTACAGTGCTTCTGCTCAGTAACAGTACAGATTGGCCAGGCTGAAGCAGGGAGCAAATGCTGCCAGAGCCAGGTCCCAAGATGAAGAAGAGGATGCAAAGAGGGAATGTAGCCTTAGGGGGAAGGAATAAGAGGATTTGGGACTAAGATTTTATATTTCACAGAATCACAGATTCTCCAAATTATTGTCATTTTTTTCCTCCAGTCCTGCCCAGGAACACCCAATGCTCCCTCCCTCTGCTCAGACTACTCTTTTTCCCTCCAGAGGTCATGATGCAGGTTAGGAGAGGGCAGCTGCTTCTGTGGTACACTATATGACTAAGAGCTTTGGCAAACCACCCCACATGGAAATGGAGATGACTACAGGCTCTACCTGAACGAGAAAGGAGTTTGGAGTATCTCCACACCTTAAAATAATAGAACTCTTTTCGTGTAAGATCCAAGAGCTGCTTTAAGATCAAATCTAACTGTTAGACAGCACTGCCAGGTCACCACTAAACCATGTCCCTCAGCACCACTTATCCACATCTTCCTAATCCCTCCAGGGATGGTGACTCCACCGCTGCCTTGGGAGGCTGTGCCAGGGCTTGACAACCTGTGAGGGGAAGAAATTGTTCCTCAAGTCCAACCTAAACCTCCCCTGGTGAATTTGTCCTAACACTTGTTACCTGGGAGAAGAGACCAACCCCCACCTCACTGCAAACTCCTTGCAGGGAGCTGTTGAGAGCCAGGAGGTCTCCCCTCCAGACCTCCAGAGACTCTTTTTCTCCAGACTAAACAACTCCAGTTCCTTCAACCACCTCACAACACTTGTGCTCTAGATCCTTCCCCAGCTTCCTTGCCCTGCTCTGGACACACTCCAGCACCTCAATGTCCTTCTGGCAGTGAGGAGCCCAGGATTGGAGCTGTGGGCTCCCCAGTGCCCAGTGCAGGAGGACAATCCCTGCCCTAGTGCTGCTGCCACACTAGTGCTGATCCAAGGCAGGATGCTGTTGGTCTCTTGGCCACCTGGGCACTGCTGGCTGAATTTCAGCTGCTGTCAGCCAGCAGCCCCAGCTCCTTTTCTCCTGGCAGCTTTCCAGCCACTCTACCCCAAACCTGCAGTGTTCATGGGCTTGTTGTGCCCAGGCAACAAGCTCTTCTCTTCCTCAGTGCAATTAACTGCAATGCTGAAACCCAGCATTTTCTCCTATTCAATCACCCTAGAAGTTGGGTTTGCCTCTTCAAAACCCCAATCCTTTGTAGTTCACCATTAAAATCATTTTATTTCTTTTGTTTTCCAGCTGAGAGCAGTGATGAGCAGCACCTTCCCCAGCAGCCACATCTTCTGAAGTGAAGGCACTGGTGTTTTGAGAGTCACTTTTCTTATAAACAGGAGGGATTACATCTCTGCTTCACCTCCCAAAGCACAAGCACACCTCCTGAAGGCAATCCTCATCCAGGGGTCCCATCAGCTCCCCAGGGGCACAGCCAGGGGCTCCACAGGCCTCTGAGAGAAGAGGATTGTTGTGCACAAGCAAATCCTCTCTCTGGCAAAAGGCACTGTGCTGTCGTGGGGTTTGTGCTCATGGGGCTCAGGTCTGGAGCACCTGGATGAGGTGTTCTTCTGTTTCTGGGTGATTTCTGCCTTCAGTTGCACCCATCACAGCATCTGGAGAAGCTTAGAGCCTTCAGGCTGTTTGTCCTTGCTGCACCTCTGCAGGGCAGGGAAGTGCTGTCACCTCCACTGTAGGAGAGGAGTCTATTTGCTTTTGCAGTGGTTGGGAGCTGAGCTGTGGAGAGAGGTCAAGTGACCTGGCTCTGAAAATGGCAGTGCCAGTGCAGGCAGTGCTGGAGCATCTCTGAGCACCAGGGGATCCTACTCTGCAGCAGGGTTAAGTGACTTGGTAAGGTCCATCCACAGAGAGCAGAACATGTGTCCACAGGGACAGTGTTCAGTTCTGGGCTCCTCTGTCTAAGAGAGAGAGGGAACTTCTGGAGAGGACACAGAGAAAGCTACTAAAATGCTGAGGGGACTGNGCTTGGACGCTGGCAGCCAAGTCCTTAGGATGGAGGTTTAACCTCTTAGCTGGAAGGCCTCACAGGGCTAAATGAGCTCCATCTGCCCGGGTTTGGAATCAGAGTTGTCCTTCTCCTAGGATGACTGCCAGAAGGCTAATGAGCTCATCCTACCCATCCAAGGATTCTAGGAACATGGGCATCACTCCCCACACTTTCCCGTGGGCAATGAGTTTAATGCTCCCTGTGCTGTGGGCACAGTTACGGCACCAGGGGCCACAGGAGACCACAAGGGATTTTCAGACTGTGCCTATCTGGGGGCTTGTACAATGAGAGGAATTCACCTTCATCTTCCTCCACCCCAGACAGCAGTGCTCCTCATAAACCTATATCTGAAGCTTTTGGCATCTGTTTTCACATCCCTGATAAATCAAGGTATCTTCAGTCAGGATACCAAAGCCCAGCTTATACTTCAGGGTGGGCTTCTGCCATCACACTCTCCTATAAATGCCAGACATCAAGTTTCTAGTCAACAGAGCAAATCTTCCACCCTGAGCAGCTCAGGGTATGACACAAGCCATGTTTTCTTGGGGACAGTCAATTTTGTTTCAGAGCTAAAGACGTCTTCAAGATCTATCAGTACAAGTCACATCAGACTCTCCAAAGGGTAAAAGCATCTTCATGGCCAGGACACAGTCCTCTTGCAGCAGTGTTAGTGTGTAGGGATATGGATTACAAGATCTCATGGAGCTTGGCTGCAAGCATTGAGACCAAGGGGGGCAGCACAGTACCTATAGGACAACTCCCATTTCTCCTGAGATGCTCATCCTCAGTGCTCCTTACAGAAGAGGAAACTTTTGTTACCCAAAAGTACTGAGGCACAAGGAAAGGGAGGATTTACCCACCACTACTGAGCAGAATCTCGCCACTAGGCACAGCCACTGCTGAGTCCTCTCCAGGCTCAACACACCTCCCCAGGCTCAGAGCAATAGGCTTCTGGTGCTCTCACTTCAGCAAACAAGCACATCTCCGACATTTATTTGAGTTGTGTTAAAAGCACATTTTCCAGCTCAAAGCAAGAGCAAACAAAATCCTCATGGGTGTTAGAGCGAAGCTCTTCCATTCCTGCAACTGAGGAATCATATAATCCTATGGTTTGGGGAAGATCTATAAGAACATTGAGTCCAACTGTGAACAGAACACTGCCTTCATGTATTAACCCTCTTGCTTGCTGTTTGGGTAAAGAGAGAAAACTTTTGAACCAGTTTCACTTGCTTTCACTATCAACAGCAAGGCAGTGCCTCTGACAAATTCTCATCTGTTAGCACAAGTGCTTGGGCTGCAACATCCCAATATTTTCTC
This sequence comes from Bucco capensis, assembly GCA_013396975.1. NCBI lineage: Eukaryota > Metazoa > Chordata > Aves > Piciformes > Bucconidae > Bucco > Bucco capensis. Next base: position 156,120 of record VWZO01011421.1, on the reverse strand, counting down.
TTGAATTAAGGAGAGGAGGCAAGGTAGAAGCATTCCTCCAGTACTTCAGGAGCTTGTTTTAAGGTTAAGGTGAATCTGGACTCTTTAACACTGTTAAAGCTTTGGTTAAAAGGCAGAACACTGCAGGGAAAAGCACCTGAGAAGCAGCAAAAGCCATGGATGCACCTCACCACTGAAGACTTGCACCCAGGTCCTGGTAACTCTCATCATTTTGGGTTTGTTTTTTTTTTGTCTGCAGGATTAACCATACTCATATACTTCACATTTTGCTCTTCTCTGAAGTGACACTCTCCTCTTCCTTCTATTTCTGGAGTTGTTTTAAGGCTGAAAAGCATCTTTGGGAGCCTCCTGGTGCCTTCTGTCTGCACTGCAAGCCCTGGGCTGGAGCCAGCAAACACCTCCAGAAGGGTTAGAGATGAGTGAGCCCCAGCCAAGTGTAGCACAAAGCCTCCTGCCTCTAGACCCAGGTCACAAGCTGTGGCAGGTGTAGACAGGCTGGTAGCTGAAGGAAGCCTACTTTTCTGTCCTCTTTTCTCCTTGGGGGAGGCAGAAGTCAGAGGCAACATGCTCTTTCCTTATTAGATCAGCTGGAAAACATGCAGGAGAGTTAGAAACTCATAAACTCATCTTCGGTCTCCTTTTTGGGTCACCTTGGTGAGATCTGGAGTGCAGTGTGGCTGTTAACAGACCTGGATGATGCTTTCCATCTTCCTTTTACCCTCAGTGGATTCATTCACTGCTGGCTTCCCTGGCTTCCCTTCCCCATTCATCTCCCCAGCACTGAAATGAGGAGCTGGAGCCAGGAATAGTCCTGGAGCTCCACTCCTTTTGGCCTCAGCAGCTCTCCCTGCTGCTGTACTCACTGTGAGATGAGTTCATCTGGGATGAGAGGGTGAAAGAGAGTCACCCCCAACTGCTGGATAACTGGGACAGGGATGGTTGGTGGAGAAGATGGAGTTGCAGTCCTGGCTTGAGTGCCCAACCATTCCTGGGAGCACAAAGCCACCATCCTTTGGAGGCTTTTTGACAGGTAGCATGAAACCAGCTTGGCAGAACTCACTCTGCTTCCAGCTCAAACCACCACAGCCACTAGCTGGGCTAAAGAGGCAGAAGATGTGGGGCAATGAAAGCCACAGGGAGGGGAGTCCCAGGGGGTGAGACAAAGCCTCCTTGCACAGTGACAGACTCAACTGCACTGACTCATTCCTGAACTCTGAACCTGCCTGCCTACCCTGCTCCTACTGCCTGAGGAAGCCTTACTGTACTGATTGTTATACTGCACTGCCCTGAGCAGCCATGTCTCTCCTTTTCCTGCAGGGAAGGAGCTCTTTGCTTCATGGCAAGCTCCATGGCAAGCTGCTAAGTGCAAAAGAGCCAACATTTAGAGTCATGGCCAAAGTCATCCCCAAGCCCTCTCTCACTCTTCCTGGGGTTAGCCCATAGCAGCCTGGAGCAGCCATGCCAGAGCATTTCTTCATGCTGGCAGCTCTGCATGCTTTATGGCCTCTCCAGCAGCACTTGTCTCCCCAAGGAGAGTGCAACCCAAATCCTACAGTGTCCTGCCTGCCCACCTGAGTGTTTCTGAGCTCTCCTCCCCTCCTAAAGCCTAGAGAGGAGAGAATTTACTGGGAAATGGCATTGCTTCAGGTACCAGTGAAAATCACTCCATAGGCACTGGTGGCACTCCAAGCAGCTCAGGTGCCTTCCCACCTTGGGATGCTCTTGTTTTGAAGCCATATGCAGAGTCCCACACTTTGGCTGCAGATCTGAACTTCCACAGATCTTAGAGCCAGAAAGGGCCATAGATTATCCAGCCTGACTTCCTAACTCAGGCCAGATGAGTCCATCGCCTCGTTCCCACAGGGAGCCCAATCATTTCTGCTTGGCTCCACATCTCTTCCAAAAAGGCATCAGGTCTTGATTTGAAGACTTCAAGAGCTGGAGAATCCATCACTTCCCCTGGCAGCCTGTGCCAGTGGCAATTCCCAACCAAGATGGAAGATATTCAGAGCTGGCCTTTTGTGTCAGAAGCCTCTTTGGGTAAAGAAATATTCAGAGGCTGTCTCACCAGTAGAATAAAAGCACAAAGCAGTCACTGAAGAAGGATCTGGGCCTCAAAAGTGAGTCTGTTCTTTCCCACTGTGGTGACTGATCAGTCTGAAGTTGGGCTTTTCTCTACAAGCAGCATCTTCTGTGGCCCATCGTGGCTCTAGTAACATTGCTTCAGCAAGTCTACACGTTCATTATAAGTTGATTAAATCTCTCAGAAGCAGCTCAGGACATCTAGCAAATGCACATTTTCTACCAGGAGTCCTCCCTGGGAGCATGCAGTCACCTTGGTCCCTCCAGCCTCCATGAGACATGCAGATGCTCTGCAAATAACACCTCCATGGCTCCCATGACACCTTCCCATCATCCTGCCTCTAAGCTATGGGGAGCAGGGAAGAGATTGCTGCTCACAGCACCACCAGCTTATCAGGATAGATTTATGGACACCTGGGTCTACATCATCTTTTTCCAGGTTTGTTCAGTTCCCATCTCCCAGGGCCTGAGCAGGACAGCCCTTGGGAACAGGCCAGCTGGCTCAGCCTCAGGCAGGACAGGACAGTCACCATGGCTATGCAGGAGGAAGCATGTGGGAGAGCTGATGACAAGCAGCAGTGTGCCTTGGAGATAGGACATGTGTCCACTCACTGGGCCACTGACCTGAACCCATCCTTAATCCTGGGTTCCCATCCCAGCTGACAGGGGTCTTGTCCTTGGGCAGCTTTGGGTGAGCAAGGCCTGGCCCTGCTGACACTCAGAAGTCTCTTGCTATGGACAGAAATGGAGAGTTCTCTGTGCTTCTCCCCCAGTGCCTTCAGCCTGTGTGGAGTGTGCAGAGCCAGCTATTCCTGCAACCTGCTCCTACTGAGTTATTTACACCCAGAGAATATTGGATGTTTCCTGTTCTGGTCAAGGGTTCCAGGACCCCAAAACCTTCTCAAAGCAGTAAAGCAGCAATAGTTATAGGAGCTCCTGGAGCACCCCAGTGTCTCCACACATGGAAAAGCAGCACAGGAGCAGGAGGGAGGGATGGGAGTTGCTCTGCAATATCTTGACAATTTAATGTACTGAGATAAAAATTTGGGCTTCTATAGGACAGCTGTCCAGAGGCTCAGTGAAGAGATTTGGCACCAGTTGAGCACCTACATGAATCAACCTCAAAATGCATCTGTGGGAACTCACTTGCTCATCTGGTTTAAATAACCCTTCCCTTGCTGGGTAAGGATTGCAGCTGAGCTCAGCTGGATAAGATCTGAGCCAAATCCACAGGTATTTGTCACCCCTACAATATATCTAGCACTGCTGGCCAGTGGGGACAGAGCTGCCTTCAAATCCCAGGTCTCTGAGATCTTCCAAATTCAGGTGAGAGAGATCACCAGGATAAGGGAAAACACCTCATGTGTTCCCAGTTCCTCAGCTGATTGGCACAGACTCTTGAGATACCACAGAGATGGCAAAATACGGTATGGAGGAAGAGTCAGGATCAAAATCCATCTGGGAATCTGTTGTTTGAAAGATCCCGTCCTATGAAATGGCTCCTATNATATAAGGAGGAATTTCTTCCCTGAAAGGGTTGTTAAGTCTTGGCCCAGGTAGGTGGTGGAGTCACCATCCCTGGATGGGGTAAGAAGCATTTAGATGCTCTACTTAGGGCCATGGTTTAGTGTCCTGGGAGTGATAGGTGTGGTTGGATTTGATGATCTTAGAGGTCTCTTCCAACCCTAATGAGTCTGTGATTGTACTAAAGGCTCATGCAGCCAAGTGCAGGGCTGCTGCAGAAACAGCATAGTGGGAGGAGCAGGACTTCCACAGCCTTTCTTGGCATCCTCACACCTTCTCCCCAAACAAATGTGCCCAATTTGTCTCTCTCTGCTTGTCGGAATTCCCTCCCTGTCCAAGAGGCTCTGCCAGGAGCAGGCTCTGCCCCAGGGTAGTTGCTATGTCCGCAAGATGCCACGAGGTGGCAGCATTTGGGAGTGTTCCAGGGCGCGGAGCCAGGCTGGGGCCAGCGCAGCCTCGGCAGGAGCCGCCCCGGGAGCTGAACTCCACCTCTGCTCCAGCAGCTTCCCTCCAGCCCTGCCCAGCCCCTCAGGGAGACCCTCTGTCTCCCAGGGGTTGTGTGTGAGAGCAAAGATGGGCAAGGTGGAAGAAAGCACCTGCACGGGGAGTCACTGTTCTCTAGGCTGCAGACAGCAATGGTTGGTTCATCAGCTTTGGGCTTGCATTGTAGTGACTAACCCATCACTGCCCTGGTGCAGGAAAGGTCACCCTGTGCCTGTGGGGACCATGGCTGCTCTGGCTAGCTCTTTCCATGCTTGAAGGAAACATCATCCTTCTCCAGGAATGCGTAAATGCTGCTGCTGGACAGCATCTGCAGGCTCTTTGCAGGAGGAGATCTCCCTCTCACATCCCCAAACTGAGAGAGGGACAGATGAGGCAGTTCTCCATTTTCTTGTCTCCGTTATTGCTGCTGCTGGGGGATGTTCCCCAGGCCAGGCCTGGGGAGCTCACTGCCCTCTTTCTGCTCTGTTCATGTCCCATCTGCCCTCCAGCAGGTCCCAGCACAAGAAGAACAACTCTGTGGACCCAGTCCTCCTCCAGGAGTCAATGCCCTGGAGCACATGGAGCCTCTTTGATGTCCTCACCACCAAGAAGGAGCAGTTGATGGAGCTTTTCCAACCCACTTGAGGTTTTTTCCTCTCATGGAAAGACACACAAGAAATATAGCTTTTCCATCCTGCTGATAACCTCCCGACCTTCTGCTAGCTTGCTGGAAGTCCACTACAAGCCTTTGGTAATTCCTGTAATCCTCAATACATCCTGATCCCCAGATAGGCATGGAGTTGAGGCACCTGGGAGCTGAGATGCAACAACCTGTCACAGCAGCTGAACCCCTTGGTAGCTCTGAGTTTCTGCTGTGGCTCCTTGAAAGCACTACCCACAATGGCCAATGAGCTCCAAGGCATCCCCTTGGCATCCCTGAAGCTCTCTCTAGGATAAGATCCAGCAGTCCTGATGCACAGCTCCCCTGCTTTACCCAAAGCCCTGGAGATGGGCAGATGGGAGAACTAGCACATTTGTTCCTAGAAAAATGCGTTTCATCCCCTTCATTTCATGGATCTTCTCCTTTCCCACACAGAGGGAAGAAGAAGATAACTGAGGTTGATGGGTAGTGTGGTAAAAACATAGCTCTCCTTTTGCTTTGAGGTAAGCCAGAGCAGCCAGCTGCTTTGGAGCTTGATTATGAAGCCCACAACAGGGGAGGACAATTTGCCTTGGGAATATGCCTCTGCAGTGATGGAATTCCTCACCTTGCTGCAGCAGCTCTGGACTGATGGCAGCAGCACAAGCTCAATTTGCACAACCCAAAGACTTCTGGATGCTGAAACCATATCTTTTTTTACCCTTCCCAGCCCTCTGCTCTCCACAGAGGTGTTGGCTCTATTTCCTGTCTCACTGCTGGAGCAGCCAGCCCCAGCTTTGTCAGTGGAGATTGAGTGAACCAGCTCCTTGCTCCCAGACAATGCTGTCTCCATAGGGGAGAGCTGTGACAAGGGTGCTGGAGAGCAAAGGCTCTGCTGCTCACCACAGGCAGGCAGTTCAAAACCACAGCTGCAGAGCTGCCAGGGGCTGCTCTCTTGCGACAGCACTGGAGCTTAGCCACAACTCCTGCATGGCTTTTTAACCCCACACACACCTAGCCAATGGACTTTGCAGCTCAACAGTGGAGAAAAAAACAACCCAAGGTTTTTCCCTTATAGCCCCAAGTTAGTTTTGTTAAGGAGTAGATTATCTCTTGTCTTTAAGAGCTAAAATGGAGTGGTTTGGAGTTTCCTAATAATATTTCCACTCTACTGCTGAGGTAAGTCTGGGAAAGCTTTTCACTTAGAAAATAAAACAGGATTTTATCATTAGCTTTCTCCAGGGAAAATTCCTAGTGTGTGACACTGAAAGAGGCACTTTCCCTAGGTCACAAAGCAAAGAGCTACCAGAGCCAAACCTTAGACCTAGCCCCATTGATTACACATCTCCTTCTGCTTCTTGGGGTGGCCAGTGCAGGACCAGGAGTTGGGCTTGATGATCTTTATGGATCCCTTCCAGCTCACAGGGTTGTTCAGATGTGGTTGGGGGATATGGTTTAGGGGTGAACTCTGCAGAGTAGGGTTAATGGTTGGGCTTGCTGATCCCAAGGGTCTTCTCCAACCTGAATGATTCTATGATTCAAATTGTTCTCTGTGTGTGTGGGAACTGCCTCAAAACTAGGCTTCCTGGCACTGGGAGATCCTGGAGGTTGTTCCAGTTTAAGCAGGGCCATGGCATGGTGCCAGGCACAGGATGCCACTGCACATCAGCAGCAGAGATGCCAAAAGAGCCGAGTGATGTGGCAAAAGATGTGACTGAGATGTTTCTGCTACTTTCTCTGCTGTTGTGTCACTAACATCATGCAGAAGAGCCTAGACAATAAACATGCCTTGGCCAGATGTTTAAACATCTGGTCAGACCAATAAAGCAAAAACAACAACAACAAATAACTGGGGAAAGGGAAAAAAGGGAAAGGAGGCAGATTTGAGAAGCCTGCAGGCTGCAGCTTGCTTTTTGACTTGATGTGATGGGACTTTGGATGAAAGCTTCACAGCATATGGACAATGCAGGAGTGAATCACATCCCTGCTCCCAGGAAAAAGCACTCATATTCCTGGTTATCCAGCCATGAAAGGCAGGGGGATTTGGGCACCCACCTCACAAGGGCAACCCCATGGAGATCTGCAGCCCTCCTGTGCATGGCTGTCTCTGGTGAGCATTCATGGCCTGCTTCATCTGCACGTGGCATCATCCTGACTCTAGTTACAGCATCCCTGGGTGGGAAGGAAGTGTTCCTATCCCTCTTCTGGACACTCATCCCAATGTGCCAACAGGCACCATGAGGGGCTCTGATCAGGACTCCACAGCTCCACTGAGATGGAATTTGGGAAGTCAACAGGAGCAGGGAGCTGGTGGCTCCCATCTTTGTGGAAGATCATCCCCAAAGAGCAGGCAGGAACCCCAAAGCTCTCAAGTCCTTGCTTGGATGATCTTCCCTTGGTGTCTGAGCATAAGCAATGCCATGGGATGTCCTTGCCTCTGCAGACAGCCTGGCCTTGCAAACCCTGCTGCACTGGCACACCTAACAAGGACAAGTGCCCATTCTGGAGGGCAGGAGGACAAAGGACATGTCCTCTTAGAAAGGGAAGCTTGTTGGGTTACATCAGTGTTCTTAGGCTGGTGCAATCTTGCTTCAGGACATCCTGATCTGGTTTGCTACTGTGGTTAACCTTAGCTGTACCAAAGTGGAGACAGTTCTCAGCTTACACCCAGTGCCTCAGCCCAGCTTCTGCATCTCTTTAATATCACTGATTTAAGCCCAGATACTGAGCCCTTCAGGTACAAACCCATTCAAAACCAACCATCTTCTCCCTAGCCTGACTTTGCAAGACAATGATAAGCCCAAAGACATTAACCTCAAAGTGTCCCATGCCTCCAAGGGCTCACAGAAGCTCTGGACACCCAATGGGCCTGATTCTGCTCTCAGTTTTCATGTCATGGCATGTGATTGCTTAAAGAAAGTCCAGTAGTCACAGCTAAAAGGTTGTGACTGGATCTGGATCATCCTGTGTGACACTAGGATGTTGGCTGAGCTTTCAGATCTCCTCACTTGTGTCGTGAGGTTTATCAATAGTCAAATATCTAATGTTTATCAATATCAAGAGGCTGGGGCCAGACTCTGCTCAGTGGTGCTCAGGCACAGGCCAAGGGGCAATGGGCACACACTGGAACCCAGCAGGTTCCAGCTCAACAGGAGGAGCAAGTTGTTTGGTGTGAGGGTGCAGAGCCCTGGCCCAGGCTGCCCAGAGAGCTTGGGGAGTGTCCTTGTGTGGAGAGATTGCAAGGGCAGCTGGAGGTGATGCTGGGCAAGCTGCTGTGGGTGAGCCTGCTGGAGCAGGGGGGATGGACTGGATGATTCCCAGAGATCCTTTCCAACCCTCACCATGCTGGGATTCTGGGATTCTGTGTGATGCTGTAGGCAGACAGTGAGGTATTTTGCCTTGCTAGGTCTGAGCCTTGCTGCAGCTGGGAGGTGAAAACCCAATCCCAGAGCTCTCCTCTGCCCCCCACAGTCTGAAAATCCCTTGTGGTCTCCTGTGGCCCCTGGTGCCATAACTGTGCCCACAGCA
>VWZO01011421.1:120053-147767 GCA_013396975.1 Bucco capensis | reverse complement strand
TGGAGCCCTCCCTGGAGCTTTGTTCACGAAGCCTAGCCATACCTCTGCCCCTGCTGCAGCTCCCCATGCCTCCCATCCCACTCCTCCTGGCCAGGGACATGGATCTGTGGGAGCAAAGCCAAGGGACAGCATGCCACAAGAGGGCACCTCCACCTCCCAGACCGTGCTGTGGGAGCCTTTACATATGTAAATATATACCTATATAGATGTAAAGTCAGAAAAAATGAATCATCTGGCAGAGGTGGAGCTCTGCTTTGCTGACAGCAACTGTCTTGTGAGCAGGTCTCCCATAGAGGGACAAACACGTCTGAGGATGGCTGGCTGTATGCTGGAGAAGCTGGTGGGTCTTGGGCAAGCACCTCCCTGCAGCCAGGAGCCAGCCAGAGCCCCAGGCTGCAGCCCTGACCTCAGCAGGCAAGAGAAAGGCAAGAGCAGTGCTGCTTCCAAGTTAAATAAAGGCAGATATTCCACTCAGTGCCTTTCAACCACCCTTTTGGAGCCTGCCAGTGCTCATTCCTCTGCAGTCAGCTCAAAAAAGCCCAGGGTGAAAGTCAGAGAGATCTCTCTACATAAAAAAACCCTGATTTACTGGTCATTCTGCTCTACTCTTTGTATCATTTAATTCCCCTGGAGCAAAGGGTTAAGGAAAATAAATGAGGAAAGTAAGAGCCCTAAAGTTTGGGGAGCAGAAGCTGGCTTCTTTGCACAAATAGCATCTCTTTCTCTGGGTGATGCTGTCCTCTCTCTGGCCAGCATGGGAAGCTTCAGCATCCCTCTCCTTGTCTGCCAGGCTTGCTTGTCTCCAACCAGGTCCATCTTGTGTTGCCCAGCCCAGTGGAAAACACCATGATGTCTATCTTTCCTTGGCAGTTTTGAGATGCATCAGGGCAGTGAATAGTCCTGAAAGGTGGAAATCTTTTTTGTACCCTGTGAAACTACCACAAGTGAAAGGAGTAGTTTGGCTTAAGAAGAGAGCAGTGAGGTCATGGCCTCAGTGACATTATTTGCTGGTATTTCCATGCCAGCAGCTGCAGCATCTTTTCTGGGTATTGTCTTTACTGACAGAGTTGTTAAGTCTTGGCCCAGGCTGCCCAGGGAGGTGCTGGAGTCAATATCCCTGGAGGGGTTTAAGAAACATCTAGCTGTGGTCCTTAGGGCCATGGGTTAGTGGCATGGGGGTGATAGGTATGGTTGGACTTGATGAGCTTAGGGATCTCTTCCAACCTTAACGATTCTGTGATTATTCCTGCTGTATATGAAGAAAAGTCTGACAAATTATAGAGGAATTGGCTGTGCCCTTGTAGAGGGACAGAATCTTCTCTGGAGCTGGGATGATCATCATCACCTTGGCAGGTGATCTGGATTCAGCAGATAAAAAGTGGGGTGGGGAAAGGACCTGTGATTCCAGTGACCCTTGTACCCTGGGAAATCTGGGGTTTTGAAATGCCTCAGGTAGCTCAAGAGGGGTTTTTTTTGGAGGGGAAAACTCTTTTTTCCTAAGTGTTGCTGTTTCAAGTGTTTTGCAATCGCTTGAGCCAGCTCAGCTGGAAACTGGGGCCTTTTTTCCTGATGCAGATGGGGAATAAAGACATCCAAGCTCTGCAAGTTTGTGGAGTAGCCCAAATTATCACTTTCCAAATGGGCCAACAATCACAAAACCCAGCACAGGGGACTTTTCAATGTCAGGAGCCACTTCATAGGCACACATACCACCCATGGACTGGGAGCCACTTCCCAGTGGTCTGCCCATGGCGGGTGGTGGCATCTGTTCCTGACTCAGCTGGTGCCCAGGCTCTCATGGGAGTGAGTGTTCTGGATGTTACTTTCATAGTATGCTAAGTAATAGGAATAATTCACCCTCCTCTGTTGGGTGAGGAGGTGTTTTGGATGGGGAGGTTCAGCTCCAGAAGGATAGGGAGCTGCTGGAGAGAGTCCAGCACAGGGCCAGCAAGATCCTGAAAGGAGTGGAGCATGTGCCCTAGGAGGACAGGCTGAGAGAGCTGGGTCTCTTCAGCCTGGACAAGAGGAGACTGACAGGAGACCTCAGCAATGCTTAGAGGAGGAGAGAGCCAGGCTCTGCTCAATGGCATCCAATGGTAGGACAAGAGGGAATGGGAGCAAGTTGGAGCACAGGAGGTTTAGTATTAACCCGAGGAGGAACTTGTTTGCAGTGAGGGTGCCAGAGCACTGGCCCAGGCTGCCCAGGAGGCTGTGGAGTCTCCTTGTCTGGAGCCATTGCAGAGCTGCCTGGACACATTGCTGTGTGAGCTGGTCTAGGTGATCCTGCTCTGGCAGGGGGGTTGCACTAGATGATCTTTCTAGGGCCCTTCCAACCCCTGACATCCTGGGATACTGTGATCTTCCTCAGGTGTTCAGGAGACACACAGAGCATGCTGGAAACTTTAATAAGCACCGCAGTAAATCATCAGAGGATTTGATTTGATTCCAGGACTAGATCTGGGGCAGAGCTCTGGAGAGGAATGGAAAGAATTCCCCTCTTGGAGGCAAAGAGTTTCACAGTGTCACCCTCTGCTGAGGTGAAACAGCAGCTTGCTGCCTACCAGGAAGGTACAGGACAGAAGGCAGGAGGGGGATGGTCTTCTTCAGAGGTCTGTTAATCCACACACACACACTGGAGAGGGATGATCACTGCATTGCTGTCCAGGCTGCTCATGTGAAAATTCATGCTGGTGAATGTAAATCTCCACCCTGGGTGACATCACTGTTCTCTCTCTATAATTACCAGGCAGATATAGCCTGGGCCGGAAGCCTGTGTGCTCTGCTCTGCCACAGCCTGTGCTGCTCAGCATTGAAGCTGCAGNTGGCACTCAGCCCAGGTCAACCCACCACAGACCCTCACCCTTCATCCCAACACTTGCCAAGTGAACTGGCACTAGAGATACATGAGGAACAAGCCTACATCTGGCAAATCATTTTCTTTGTGGTCACAGCATAAGCACCTTTTAGCTTTCAGATATCAAAACAGAGTAAATTTCCCATTGCCTAACAGCTACTTGCAGCTTAGAATCAGAGAATCATCACATTTTTCGGTTGGAAGAGACTTTTCATATCATGAAGTCTAACAGCCAGCACTGCCAGGTCATCACTACACCATCTTCCTCAGCACCACAGCTCCTCAGCTTTGAACCCCTCCAGGGATTGTGACTCCAGCACTGCCCTGGGCAGCCTGGGCCAGGCCTGGACAACCCTTGTGGAGAAGAAATTGTTCCTGGTATCCAACCTAAGTCTCCCCTGCTGCTTCTTGATCCCACTGAAATGAACAGCAACCTTATAGTGAGAGCAGGGCAAGAGCAGTCAGTGAGGATAAGGAACATTCAACAGTGATCCTGAAGCTTTGACTATTCCAGCTAAAAAAAAAAATAAAAAAAAAAGAAAGAAAAGGGGGAAGGAATCATGAAAATAGGAATATTTGATTTTGAAAGAATCTAGACACCTAAATATTGAGCTTTCATGCTCTTTGAAATAGAATCAAAGGGCTCTCTCCAACCAAAGGTTTCTCAGAATGGAGAAAGAAAAAATGCCAACATTTGACAACTCCCCAAACAGGGCTCTTCACATTTGAAAACACTTGGAAGAAAATCTCAATTCAAGAGACATTTGTGGGGCATTTCAGTGCTGCTGAACCTCCACAGCACGGAGGGTTAGCCAGGCTCCTAATGAGAAAAACCTTGAGCCTTCTCACCCATCTTCACTCTACCTCCATGACCAACTCCAACCAAACAGCCTCCCCAAGGTGAGAACACAGAACCACTAAGGTTGGAAGAGACTTCTAAGACCATCAAGACATTAAATTGCCACAGATTTTGCAAAACTCAGCAGCTGGCTGGAGGGGAGAGCCCCACATCACCCCCAGCAAGGCAGAGGCAGGCAGGGCTCTGAGGTTTTGCCTTCTGCTGGGTGCTAATCAGCAGCAGCCCAGGCCTGGCCTGATCTGAGCCTGTTGGAGAGGACACGGCGGGAGGAATGTGATGAGTTAGAGGACAAGGAACACGAGACCACAGGAGACCAGGCTGTATTGATTTTGCTGTCCGCAGACTATCTTGTAACAGAGAAAGAGAATTAAAGCAGCAATCACCAGGCAATGCTGTTGCACCCTTCTGCCTCTGCTGAGGCATTTGTTTCTGGGTGCCAGGGCAGATCAGGAGCAGGGCAAGGATGCATCCATCAGCCAGGCTTCCTTGCTGGGACCAGTCCCTCTTTGATCCTTTCTCTGGAGCTGGCTGCCTCCTGCTCCCATGTCCTGGTGCTCTGCACTCACTTAGATTCTGCTCTTCTGTTTCTGTTTATTTGTCCTCAGTTGTCAGTTGTGTCATTGTCTTAAGGAGAAACTTGGAAAGCTTGCTGCCTTGTTCTGCCTGGCCATCTGGAGGCTAGCTCATGGTTACAGTAGTGAACAAACCCCAAATATGCTAACATATGCCTGATGAAAGTTCATTTTTCTGAAGAGGATAATGGGATGGGAAACAGAGAGAGTCTGGAGCCTTCCAAGCCAATGAGGAACTTCAGACAAGTGGAAATGCCTGCTGGTTTTGTATCTCAAAAGTCCTGGTGGATAGGGATGGGGAAAGTGAGGCATGGAGTCATTTGTGTGTCTGGGGCAGCGACAAATGCCTTGAATCCCAGGAAATGTCTGCATTGTGGAAAGGAGGAACCAGCCCCTAGAGGTGGCTCTAAGGACAAAGAATCTTCTTCCAGTTAGTTTAGGCCTTGGCTCTGCTGAAGGCAATGGCAGCCTTGCTGTTCCTCCTGGAGGAACTGGCCAGTGAAAAATGGATTCTGGCTCAAATGAAGCGATCTTATCTCTGGCCTCTGATCCTGCCCCAGAGGGGAAAATGAATGACCAGAGCTGCTGCCTTAGCTCCTATTTCCCTGGGTGGTTACGGGTGGCTGGGCTCTATGAATCAATGTGTCCCAGCAGGAGCCAGGAAATGGGCAGAGATGGAGAACAGGAGCTGCAACCACTCTACCACGAAGAGCCCAGGCAAGGGAAAGCCCAAACAGGCCTTACCTGACACCAGCTAGGGACTCTGGGGTGGTATTTTAGCAGCTCCCCAGGGTTTCAGACTTTGACTCCTTAGGTTTTGAGGATGTTTTTGGATGGCTTGGCCATTAAAGCTGTGGGTTTGCAGCTGCCATCTGCTTTCATTGCCCTTCTTCTTCAGGGGCAATAAGTAAACATGAGCAAAATGAAGGACTTTGCTGAGGGAGGTCAGAGGCAGTTGTGTGAGGATGTGAGGAGATGTGATGAGCAGAGAATCTGCATGGATTGAGACTGCTCTTCCTGCTTAAAATAAGCTCATCTGATCCTTCAGCCACTCCCTGGGTGTGAGACCTGCACTCAGTTTCTCTGGGGAAGGACTGATGAAGGGAGCTTTGCTGGTTTGCTCCATCCTTTCCCAGCAAGAGGTCCTGCTTGACACAAGCCAGCTCCCTGCCCCTAGCATCCCTTGCTATCTTCAATATTCCACAGCCCTTGTTGCCACAGTATCCAAGCAGAGTTATCTCCACCAGGACTTTGTGTAATGGAGCTATGCTATTATCTCTGGTTTGCAGATGGAGAACCAAAACACAGAAGAAGTAGTGAAGGACAGGTCTGCACAGTGGACTCTTCAAACTGCCTGTGACAAAGTACATTAGTCCTTCATTCCCACTGCCATTTCCTGGGGCCAGAGAGCTCTGTTAGTCTCTCCAGCACTCATTTACAGCTATAGGTACAGATGGTTTTTTGGCAGTTGAGGAGCTGCCTCAGAGGAGCACTTGGTCACCAGCTGATTCAGGGGCTCCTATTCCTCCTTCAGCATCTGGAACTTCATCAGAGCCTCTCTGATGCCAGGAAATGAGCTGAGTTTTCCAAATAAACTATGCCTGGGCCACTGATAAAGAAGGCACCAATGGCCAGTCCAGTTTCTTCTTGACCTCCTTATGCCTCATAATTTCTCCCTTTTTCTGGTAGCTTCCTATACATTTGTTCCAAAGACAATTTTTGAGAGGTAACTGGTCTGAAAGCTGTTGTAAAAATGGGGGTGCTCCCAGCAGATGGACCTTAAAGCTGTCTGGATCTTAAGTGTCCACAGAGAGGAGGATGAGCCCCTCAAGCTTCCCTGCCTTGCTTGTATCCCAGCTTCCCAAGGAACGCATCCCTCAGACTCCAGCTTTATCACAGAAGAAGGTCTGAATCTTGCACCCAGAGGAGCCAACAGCAGGTTTTATTGCCTTCAGCAGCCCCAGGAGATGAATTCATAGATTTCCATAGCACTTTCCATGCAGGGATCAAAACCTCTTGTTATCATTGCCTTCAGACCTGGGCTGCCTCAGGCCCTGAGCCATTATCTGATGCATGGAAACTGGGATATCTTGGTACCTCAGAGATCAAAAGACATGGTTCAGAGAGAAGCCTTCTGGGGCTGCTGGATGTGCTTGCTTGGAGCAGCATTGTGGTGCTGCTGGATGTGCTTGCTTGGAGTCTGTGGGAGCTTTGTCACTGTGATCCAAAGCTGTGCTCAAAGGCTTTGCTATGCCAGGGCAGTGATCCAGCTGAAGGGACCATCCCTGCCTGCTCCAGAAACACTTGTATAGAAGTGTTTATAGCCACAGAGCTCCAGAGTTTGTCTTCACCCTGAGCATTTTACCAGCAGAGGAGTATTCACACAACCCCCAACAGCCCCAGCAGAGACACAGCAGCTCTGGCTGTGCAATAAAAGCACCACGTGAGCAGAGTTAGCTGCACCTGTAACAGCACAGCTTTTTGCCACTAGAACCAGTGTAATGCTGCCAGCAGAGAGCTCTCAGGCAGGAATCATGCTGCTTCCCAGGCATCAGCAAAGCTCTGCTTACCAAAGCCTGCAGTTAGGCCTACCCTCCTCTTGAGCTGGGGAGTGAAATAAGTTAGTGATGTGAGCAATAGGTGTCATGGACAAGTGACAATCTGTCATCTGGTACTGCTGGGATGTGAAATATATAACATTTTCCACGCATACAGGAGAGAAGAGAAAGATTTATAGACTTGAGAGATGGGCTGATTCCAATGGGATGAAGTTCAATAAGGCCAAGTGCCGGGTCCTGCACTTTGGCCACAATAACCCCATGCAGAGCTATAGGCTGGGCACAGAGTGGCTGGAGAGCAGCGAGGCGGAAAGGGACCTGGGGGTACTAATTGACAGGAAGCTCAACATGAGCCAACAGTGTGCCCAGGTGGCCAAGAAGGCCAATGGGATACTGTCCTGTATCAAAAATAGTGTGGCTAGCAGGACCAGGGAAGTGATCCTTCCCCTGTACTCTGCGTTGGTGAGGCCGCACCTTGAGTATTGTGTTCAGTTCTGGGCCCCTCAGCTCAGGAAAGATATTGAGGTGCTGGAGCGGGTCCAGAGAAGAGCAACAAGGCTGGTGAAGGGACTGGAGCACAAGTCCTATGGGGAGAGGCTGAGGGAGCTGGGGTTGTTTAGCCTGGAGAAGAGGAGGCTCAGAGGAGACCTCATCGCTGTCTATAACTACCTGAAGGGAAGTTCTAGCCAGGTGGGGGCTGGTCTCTTCTCTCAGGCACCCAGCAATAGGACAAGGGGGCACGGGCTCAAGCTCTGCCGGGGGAAATTTAGGTTGGAGATCAGAAAAATGTTCTTTATGGAGAGAGTAATCAGGCATTGGAATGGCCTGCCTGGAGAGGTGGTGGGTTCACCATCCCTGGAGATTTTTAAACGAAGATTGGATGTGGCACTGAGTGCCATGATCTAGTAAATGGATTAGAGTTGACAGAGGGTTGGACTTGATGATCTCGGAGGTCTTTCCAGCCCAATCGATTCTGTGATTCTGAGTGATTCTGTGATTTCCTCCCATTCTGCCATTCCAGTTTGAGCACTGGGTGTAAGTGTGCTTGCACTGGGGTTTTTTACCATTTCAGTGGCTAAGTCAGACCATTAACATGGTAGCTCAGGAGAACTTCTCTCATGGTTTAGTGGTGAGCATGGGAGTGTTGAGTGGATGCTTGGACTCAGTGAGCTCAGAGTTCTTTTCCAACCATAATGAATTTATGTGGGCACAGCCTGGAACCCTTCTCCATAGAATCACAGAGTATTAGGGGTTGGAAGGGACCTCTGGAGATCATCTAGTCTAACCTCCCTGCTAGAGCAGGAGAACCTAGAGCAGCTTGCACAGGATGTGTCCAAGTGGGTTTGAATCTCTCCAGAGATGGAGACTCCAGCAGCTCCCTGGGCAGCCTGGGCCAGTGCTCCACCACCCTCAAAGGAGAAAAGTTCCTTCTCATGTTGAGCTGGAACTTGCTGGATGCTAGTTTGTGCCCATTGCCTCTAGTCCTGTCCCTGGGTGCCACAACAAAAAGCCTGGTATGGCTTGAGCAACTTCCCACTGTGTGTCCCTGCAGTAAACCTCAGCCTCAGAGTGTCTGGAGGGAGCTGGTCCTCCAAGGACTCCACTGTGGAAACATGCCCTCCCCTCTGTGACTGCTCTGCTCTTTAGGAGCAGGATAACAGGAGCAGAGGCTTTACGAGTGGCTGTTGCACCAGGACCTTCACTGAACTTCCTTCATCAATCTCCATCAATCCTCCCTTTCGTATGACCTGATTTGGTCTCTAAAGCAGCTCCCTTCCTCTTTTCCCTCCCCTCTCTCCCTGCCCCCCAAGGCACGCAGGCACATTTCCTTTTCCTTAAGCAAACAATTTTCAGATTTAAAAGCAAATTCTCAGTGCAGAATGGAAAAAGACAATGTGGCCTGGCTCCTTATCTCCTGCTATCTGCTGCTGCTTGTACTCACAACAAGCTGTGAGCCTAGATTGCCTTTACAGTAGATTTCAAGTGTTTATGAGCCACAGGAGGGAGAGAGAGGAGGGGAAATCTGGTGGCTGAGATAAGTCCAGGAAATAGGCTAGTGACTGGAGCAGAGTCAACAAGCTGAGCGAGCAACCGGACACCTCGAAAGGGCCAAGGATGGGTGACAGTGTCACGACTCCAGTTCCCTCAGCAAACAGGAGTGCTTGGAGTTGTTCATGCCTGGGATGGAAGAGGGAAACATCTTGACTTGGAGTGTTTTCCAATTAGGAGACTAAATGTAAGCTCCTCAGTCCATAGGTAGGCTCCTAAAATAAACTGCTTGGTTTTCAAGGCTTTAACAGCAGCTGACAGGGTCAATCTGTCACAGCACAGAGGTTTAGAATGTGTTGGGTAAATCTAGAAGCTCTCTGAACCCTGGAACATCATCTGGTCTTTGTTCATAAGCCACTTAGAGCAATGTGACTTAGTAGCAACAGGACAGGGCAGTAGATGTTCACATGGTCACTAGGATGTTTTTATACTCACCTTTTATCTCCATGTGGATAAGGTTTTTGATAGTAACTGGAAAAGTGTGTTGGTTTCATCTGTAATGTATTTCAAAGACAAAAATAATTGGGCTAGTTATAGTAGAGAAGAGTAATTCATATTGTACTAGACAGCTCAAAAAACTGTCTCTAAGCATGGCTGTGGAATGAGAAAGTGAGGAGGTGTGCTCTTCCTCTGAAAGCCCAACTGGATGAAGTCTTCATAGAATCAAAGGAAGTCTTCATGCTCTGAGGATTGTTTCTAGACTGGAAAAAAATTGGTATGCCATGTCCTTCAGGAGAGATTATCTGGTTTTACCCCAAAATCTGTAATTCATGGCATACCTTTCAGATCTTAGCTACTGAGGAGAAAGAGAACCTTATGGAGACCAAAGAGACATTGACTTCTGACAGCCATCAGCTGCAGAAGCCTGGACCACCACAGATTGTATACTGCTTTAGCTAACTGAGCTAACAGTATTCTCATTTGTTTGGGTTTTTTTTCTCATGTTCAGGCACAGCCTTTCATTTGGACTCAGCTATTCCACAGCTGACTTGCTCCAGCATCTTCAGTTTTCCTCTGCTTTTTGTCACAGTCCTAGGACACATCCAGCTTCAGTACTGAGCTCCAGTGTCCCAGGGTTCATCTACTCAGGCCACTAGAAACTAACCAGTACTCTAGGCAGTGCCCCTGGTCCAGGCACCTTGGAGCCTATTGCTGAAGTGCTCTCCATCACTCATACCAAAGGAAACCAAGTTATTCCTTCTTCACACATATTCCTCTTTCATCTACACTCTTCCCCTGTGAATCTCCTCCAAATCCCTCTTTCATCCTCTCCACACTTCTGTTGTCTAAGGCAAATCTTGCATTCCTCAAATCTCCTTTCCTTGTGTGTGTGGAATATTACCTTCTTCTGGTCCCAAACAATTTATTTGCTCCATAAACCACTGGCCAAAATCAAGCCTGTTGAGCTCAGTACTTTGTGTTGTCTCCATCCTGGTAGGGATGTCCTGGAGGCCACACCAGAGAACAGGGATATGGCCCTGACATTGAGCCATTCCATGACAGAGCAAAAGCTCCCAGCAAGCACTCCATAATCTTAACCAGAATGATTTCCCAAATCATCACTCTTTTCCATCTGGGAATAGTTATTCTCACATCAAGCACGTTTATATCCCAAAGGCTGGAGCCTTGCTCAGGACCAGTGGGCACTGCAATGCTTTAATTGGACTGGTGCAGCCCAAGCTGTCTGATGACAGTGTGTAGACAAGACCCAAGGTATAAGAGCTCTTCAAGGAAAAGCCTTTTGTGGAAAGGGCTGTAAAACACCAGTTTACAGTATTGTTCTAAATTTCCTCTTTATTTTATGGCTCATCCAATTTGAAGAGAAAACCTCCTCTGCAGAGATGTGGAATGGGAAACATGCTTCCATGTCAAAACACTTGGAATTGCATCAAGCTCCTGGTTTATCCATTTAGTTTTCTAATTCATCTCCAGTTTTGGGGATTTTTTTTTCCCATTCCATGCATTCAGCTGTTCTTGTTGCCTTTTGGTGGAGCCAAGCTCCTTTTTACTCTCTTCCCTCCTGCCATCCTTCACCACTCTTCATCCTTCACTTCCTTTACCAGCCACACTGGCTCAATCACAAGGTGAGATGTTTTCAAGGAATTAACCCCTGAAAATAAATAATTGATATGTTTGCTGAACTGCTTGCTTTTCTGTGGATGCCAGAGCAGATGGAGCCCCTATAGAGCTCTGGATGTGTGGCTGCTCCAGGAGCTCCAGCCAAAAATGGCCAAGGAGAATCCTCAGGAGCTGCAGATTCCCATCAGCCCGGTGCAAGACTTGAGAGTTTTCCTTAAAGACAGCAAAGAAAGCCCAAGCTGTGGAGCTGGACTCTACAAGAAGGGGAAGCTGTGCAGGAGACAAGGGCATCCGTGAGTTTCCAATTTCACAAATAGCTTTTGATCTTCTCTTCTCCTAGAGGAGGTGCCTCCTGTAAAATTGATGATGAAAAAGCAAAGTGAATCTTGCAATGAGCTTGTGGCCACCACTACTTCTTTTCTCTTAAGAGGCAAAACTCTGCCAGAGGAAGAGGCTTCCTTTTAATTTCTTTTTTTCTTCTATTTTGCTAGTTAGCATCAGCTAGGCAGGTGTGTGAAAGAGAAAGAGACTGCTAGGGCTCATTTGGGATGACAAATATTGGTATTAATTGTGTAACAGGGAGCAGTAGACATGTAGAGCCAAAAAAAAACCAAAAAAAAAGATGCTGAAAAGGGACCTTCTACCCCAAAAAGGGATGGCTAGTTGAAAGTGGGAACAAGACAGAGGGATCTGTGGGAGGAAGGTGCTGAGTGCCAGGGACACCATGGTGCCTGAAGGGAGTCATTTCACTGCCCCTGTGCAGAGCTCTGCCCTTCCCATTCGCTGGCCAGAGCCCTTGGCCCGCCCTCTGGGGGAAGAACAGCCAATCACCTTCCTTCCCTAAGCTGAGACTGACAGGGCAGGGAGCTCCCCACAGCACCTCCCGCCCTTTTGTCTCGAGGTCCTGTTCCCTCTCCCCTCGAGACTCCGCAGGCTCTGCCATGGCTGAGAAGGTGTTTGGGCACCCAAGGAACCTGGGGAGGGGCAAACACCTCTTGAGGACAAGAGGCAATGGCCTCAAGTTGTACCAGGGGAGGTTTAGATTGGATGTCAGGAAAAATTCTTCCCTGAGAGGGTTGTTAAGTCTTGGCCTAGGCTGCCCAGCGAGGTGCTGGAGTCGCTATCCCTGCAGGGGTTTAAGAAACATAGAGATATGGTCCTTGGGGTCATGGCTTAGTGGCATGGGGTGAGAGGTGTGGTTGGACTTGATGAGCTTAGAGGTCTCTTCCAACCTTCCTGATTCTGAGAAACACAGAACTGCCAGTGAAGAAAGGCATTACTGGCACACACCTGCAGGGAGAAGATCCAGAAGAGCCTCTGCTCCATGCAAAGGACCTGCTGGGAGCACTCAGGAGGGTCAGAGCTTGCATGGCATGCAGGGTTTGCAATGATTCCTGCCCTGCTAAGATGCTCCCATGGGGCCTGAGTTCCCACCAGCCCATCCTTAAACTTCCCTTCCAGCCTTTTTTGTCTGTTAAACTGTATTTGGGTTAGGAAATGTCTTTTGTGATAACATTTATATTCTGCCTAACCTGCAGGAGGATATCTCTAAAGTCCAACTAGAAAGCTTAAGAAAACCAGAAGACATGGGCTGAGGATCAAAGGATCAGAACCCAAAGCTGGTCTAACTGGAGAGTTACATGACATCCTATGGACAGTAAATCATTTGGTCAACTGTTTATAAACAAGGCAGAGTGGAAACTCCAATGTTTTATAAATGATCATGTCTTCAAAAACAAAACCAAACCTCACACTTTTTCTAACTTCATACCAGTCAAAATAAATAGTCTGAACATGTCTTTAAATCAAGGCAGTTCAGCAAAAGTGAAATATATTCTTGTCCCCATTAAGCAGAATTTATAATTCCTAGGACATACCTGACCCTTCACCTAACATTCCTTTTCCAAGGATAATACAGAATCCAACAATTAGGGCAATTCCTTTTTTTTCCTCTGCCCTCATTTTATCTCTGTAACTAAAGCTTTTCTTCTGTTGTGCTAATGATTTTATCAATAATTTATGATTCTTTGTTTTCATACACCATTCACATTCTTCACTCATATTGGACCAGGGTGAAACATATTCTGTTTCAAAGGTGGTTTTCATGGGAGACAGTGATTTAACAAAGCTGAACTGCTTCTCCCCATATCATTTATAGCACTTTTTGCTGGGTTTCAGTGGAATTTATCACTGACTAGTGAAAATGGAATGGATCTTTCTGATTTCTCTGAACCTTTTTGGCATCATCACTTCAATTTGCCTTGACGTAAACATCACAGACATTTCTTTTCATGCCCCAACTCTCAAATTTACCCTTTTTGTCCATTCTAAACATAAATAAAATATATCAGGTTGGAATTTTCTATAGAATTAATGTTCTAATTTCAGCAGCATGGTACTATTATGACTAATGATAATTAAATTCACTGCTCCTTAGCAGTTCCAGCCATGCTCAAGCATCCAATTGTATTAGATGTTACCTAAAGATAGCACAGGGGGAAAAAAAGCAACATTTGCAGCCACAAAGGGATTCTTATCTCATCCCAAACCTCCCCAGCAGTACACCAGATGAAAACTCAGATGAACATCTCTCCATGGTAGTTCTCTGTTTCACCCTTTCTTTCTGGAGGGGGAAATTTATGAGGCTATTTTTGTTCCATCTCTTGGACCTGTCTGCAAGATATGTTTGTACCAGCTAAAGCAAGCTTAAAGGCACAGTCCTAGCTTTGGGAGCAGAAACAGGAAAGTGTGTTGAAGTCCTTCATGCCTGTGAGGTCTTGCCTGATGGCCACAGTTGGATCTTCAAGCTTCCTCCCTCCTGGGCACACAAATTTGGCTGTTGGGGTGGCTGATCTCACTGGGTTACTGAGTCAGTCTTTACCCTAGGTCTTCTTGACCATGGGTCCAGGCTACAAAGTGCCTTCAAATTTTGGATCAAGAACAGGAGAGGTGCAAGAGAAAACAAAGAAACAAACAAACAAAGACCCCCAAGTTGTTATCATTATTTTCCCATAGCATGTGGAATGATGATGGCTAGTAAAAACTGACCACATATTCCTCCCAGGTAAGAGAAACTGAAGCATGGAAGAGTGTGTGTGGTTCCATATCAAGCCCTGGACCTCCTTTTGCCTTCACATACTTTCCCCTCCTTCCTAATTAACATGTTGAGGAATTTTAAAATGTAATAAACATTATTTCCAAACAACCAGAAAGTCAAGCTTGCTTCTTTCTGGTTTGATGTAAACATTTATAGCACAGCTCCATCCTTAAACAGTTAATCTTATAGTGACCTATTAAAATAAAATGAATTGAGTTATAATTCATCCTAAAGCAACCTCGGGGTTAGTGTATCAGGTAACTCCTGCTTTTTGCAGCCCTCATGACGTCTTTAATCAAATTCAGCTGTAATTGCTGGAGCATACACATGCCTCTTTTAATACTCTGCCTGCATTTGGGACTCATAGGAGTCTGTTTTCTCTTAACATATCTAATAAATAGCAAACATGAAAAGAGCACATTTTGCAGGACTTAGAGTTTTTTCCACTGTTTTCATTTGCTCCAGCAATTGTCTGACAGCCTTATGAGAATCGAGCACTTGTCAGCTTTTCCCCCACCCACCATCACCATCACCATCATCACCATCATCATCACCACCTTGGATAAAATTCTGGGTGGGTGTCAGGTCCCTGGTTTTGTTGCTAGCACCCTGTTAAAGGTACAGGCAGGATCAGCTGCTGCCTGCAAGAGGCAGCGATTTCCTGGGCATCTCTCAGAAATCAGGGGCAGGGAAGCATGTTGAAAGGTTTGCTTACAGACAAGTCACCTACAGTTTGCTGATGAAAAGCTGAAATGTCTTGTCTGACTTGGAGCAGCTTGTCCAAACAAAACTTCAGCAACTTTCTCTGCTCCTCAGGAGCGGGTGGGTGTTTATCGGGGGATGAGGTGGCTGTGGGGGATTTTGGTTTTGTCTCCAGTTCTCCAGCTGTTTCTAATTTGCCAGCAATTTTCTTTTGGGCCAGTAAAGCTCCCAAGATGACTGCAACTAGCCACATGGGTTTCTTCCTCTCGGTTGTAGGGTTTGATTACAAGGGGTAGCAAAGCTAGTTCAGCATTCAGGGTAAAGTGTTTCTCCCCTCCCCTGAACTGGGAAGTGCTTTGCCTCCAAAGGTTTTGTTAGCGCCAACCTTTAAAGTTTAATTTCTCGCAGCTATTAGGTGCATGTCCCTGGCAAAGCCAGGCTGAGATTTTGGGTATGTTTGCTTCAAAAATAAAGGAACGTCGCAGGAGGGACAGATGCAAACGCCTGTTAGCTGCCCCTCAACGAAACGAGGGGGAAGAGGACTTTGCTAACACAACAGCAAACCCTCGGGGTCGTTCCTCAGCGATTTGGTTTGTGTAAGTCACACGTGGAAACGTGAGAAAAGAATGAAAGATGACTCTGAACCGTGAGTTGGTTCAGTCACTAGTGAGTGAGTGTGTGCAGAGTCTTCCACAGCCCCGCAGAATAATGAGATTAAAGCATTTTGAACCCCGATGCAGGCGATTCTTAGTTTAAACCGTTTAAAAATGACAAAGCTGTGTATTTTCTCCCCTCAATTCCCTTTCTCTCCCAAACACCTCGCAAATCCTTCCAGCGGTTTGGATTTTTCCTGCCCTCGGAAGCTGCGTTTTTCCCCTAAAATCGCTTTACCTTGCCTAGGAAAACTGTTCCTCTTAACACAAACAACAACAACAATTATAATAATAACGAAGAATCCGAAGAATTTCTCTATTAAAACGCAGCTCTAGCGAAGTCCCTGGTCCCCAGGTCCAGCTCTGAGGCTGTTTTCCTTGGAAATTGGGAGGAATGCTAAACGCCTCGTCTACCAGAGAGTGAATTGTGTGCGGAGCTCTAGGCACGGCTCCTGAGTTGCCCTTTCACCCCTTCACTTTATATGTTCCTCTTATTAAGGAGAAAAATGTTTCAATATGTTGGAATTTGGGGCAAAGCCGGCAAGGAGAGCAAGAGAAGAGAGAGTCAAAGGACATTTTCCGAATAGTTCTGGTAACCCTTCGGAGGGTTACATTGAAAATTGATGTTGGATTAAAATCCCGGGGAAGTTTTTTCCCCAGGTTAATGCAAAATATTCCCTGCGAACCCTCCTGAGATGACAATATGCCCCAGAAACTTGACTCCACTGGGGAAAAAACACATATCCCTCAGTTGAAGATGTTTCCTTTCCCTCCCCTAAACGCGTTACTATTTTCCAAGGTATTATTAAATAGCTAAAAGATCTGGGGTTTTCGGCTTGAAATACTGAATTCTTTATCCAACAGAGAGCATGATTTTGGAGGTTTCATCTCCCTTTTCCAGCCATCGTCTGTCCTAGTCTCATCAGTTCTGCTTCAGGGGGAAATGGGTTAACTCTTTTCAAGGTAAGAGTCGGGGAAAAAAGCTCAGTGTAAGGAACGATGATTTTAAAACGGATATTTGAAACTTCCTTGGTTAAAAGGGGGATTTCAAGCAGCGCTTGAGCTCCACTCAGCGTCTCTTTTCGGCTTGACTCCTCAGCAATATTTTCTAAAGAAAGTTGTGAATTCTTTTCTCTCCCCCCCCCCCTTTTTTTTTTTTTTTGTTTTTTTTTTTTTTTTTTCTTTCTTCCTTTTTTTTTTTCTTTAAAGTCGCGGGTGGCTCCGGGAGGGCTCCTTGGGCGAAGATGTCACCTAGCCACGATTAAACCGAGGGAGTAGCTGAAATATTGATGAGAGGAGGGGTGGGGGTTACAAACGGAAATCAAATGAAAAGTCGAGGGCATAGAAGAGAGGGAAAGGAAAGCACGTCCTGGAGCTGCGAGCATTACAGAAGTCCCCTGAGGAAATGCCTGCTTGATGCAGCCTGTCTGGATGGGCTGGGAATTCTAACTTCAGCGCTGCTTTGGATCCCACCGAGTTTAATCTCCCCTCGCTGGCAAAGCTGCAGCGGCAGGGGTAGTAATCCAGGACTGGTGGGGAGTTCTCTTTTGGGTCTCAACCTGGATCTTTACAAACTGCTCGGCCACTGGTTGAGGGGAAAGGGTATCAAAGGTGAGTCACTTCCATAACAGCAATAAGGGTAAGGAAGAGGAGAGTCTAAAAGGAGTTTTAAAGGCCCTTTGCTATCGCGGTAGAGCCAGGAGATTGATCAATAATAATCCACAGCAGACTTCTGAGGGCTGTCTCTAAATAGCATTTATATATGATTATAAAAGGGGTAAATAGGGGTGGGGGAAGCAGACATGCGAATCCATGACCTTAGAAAATGTCCTGGATAAGGCAAATTCTCTTGTCCCTCGGCTCTGTCCACCCCCAACCCCCGTCGCAAGTTCAGAAGCAAAAGAAACTGGAATGTGTTAGGAGGGGAGGAGGAGGACAGGGGAAAAAAAGAATTGGACTTATCAGAAACACATTGTCCCTGTTATAAGCGGCTGCCCTCCTGTGCCAGCTGGCTGCCTAATAAATGCCTGCAAAATCAATAAAAAGGGGGTCTGCGTGCAGATAGCGAATTGTGCTGCTCCACAGTTGTTGGGTTAGGGTTTTTTTTTATTTGGGGTTGATTTGCGTCTTTTTCGCTTTCTTTAAATTAGCAGATGTTTCCATGCTGGTTCTGGGGGCACGGAGATGTTTCCGTGGCTCTTTGGCATTGTTGGGAGCGAGGAAAGGTTTTCACCTGGAGGTGTGGGAGGAGAGAGCGGCTCGGGCTCCTTCAGGGATGAAGCGCAGAGTATTTGGTGATAGCAAATGCGGTGTCTTTGCTAGCTGCAAAGTTAGAACCCCGCGGATTTTCCTGACATAACGATGCACTAATTACAGTCAGCTAATTAATTGCTTTCTGGCGCGTTCCAAGGAGTCTAAAGACCTTAAGAGGAGCGAGCAGCAAAAAAAAATCCTTGTTGGATATTGTAGCGAGTTCAAATTTTCCACACACCACTATGTTTTTCACGGTCATTGTTCATCTCTGCTTCTCCTGGAGTGATGACTCGGTGGAGGGGGAAAGAGGCAAAAAACCCCTTGTTCATCAGGAGATCATCAAGCCCTAGAAGTACAGGAAAACAGATGTAGTTGCCTTGATGCAAGGCTGAGATAAAGCCCTGCTGGGTAACGGCACTGGCCGCAAGAGAAGGGCTGAGGTTGACAGCCCTGGGGGGGTTATTGCTATTTGGAATGATATTTCCGTTGGCTAATTTTGAGGTTTAATTTATTGTTTAATTATTATCGGTGAGAAAGGCTCCTTAAATCAATCGAAGCCGGCAGGTTAATGGCTGGGGATGGTTTCAATGAGTCACCAAAGGCAACTGCCCCTCATTTAGCCCAGCGAAACCCTTGGCTCCAAGTCAATAGGGTTAACTAGTCTCGACATGAAAACATGAGTATTTCAGCTGGCTTTTAATTGTTGGCAACGAAATTCAGTTAATCAAATGTCAAACCTCTCCCTTTGCCCTGGTGCAAAGTAAAGAAGGCTCTTTTCCTGAGGAGGGGGAATCCAAGAGCAAAACCAAACTGCTGTTCAAATATAGAAATAATAAATGTTTTACAAAGTCCTGTCTGTTACTTGGCTTTTAGTTACAGTGCTGGATGTTTCTCTATGTACAATGAAATGTTTGATCACTTCTCTTTACATTTTATTACTAGCCTTACTTTTTGTCAATCCTTTGTCTCTTTTCTATAGATGTATATATGATTTTCTGTTTTCAATTTCAGGTCACTTTTAGGACCTTGAACTTTATCTATTATTTAATATCAAGTAAGGATGTTTCAGACTGTCCCAGACACTTCGTCTTACGTCAAGGTAAGACATGACAGCATCTTTAAACAGGTAATGTCAACAATTAAACTCCTCTAACATCCACAATTGTTTGTGTTAGTTGAAAATCTTATTCCCATTCTAATTGAGTTTAGCAGGAAGGGAAAAAGAAGTCCCTTTAGCTTTGGTGGGAGAGGGGTTAGAGTCTCCAATATCACAGTTATCCTTCTGGAAATACATGGGGTTGAGTCCAAAGTTATATCTTTGGGGACCAACAATATGTTGAAGTGGTCTTGTCTTTGATAATGCACTGAGGTTGTAGCATAACTGGTATTAGATGAGAGTGCCTTGAATGAATTACATGAAAGCAGTGGTTTGTTGCTCTGAAAGCAATAAGATATTGGTGCTGTGCTACCAATGCTATAGCCTAGTGGTTTCTTAAATTGCCTTCCAATTTTCTGATTTCCTAGATAGCATTTAATCTTGGCCCAGAGCTTAATGTCATTTAATATCCTTCTCTCCTCTGCTGTGCCAGCTACAGAACTCAGTATGCAAGATGATATGTGGAGTTATGTGAGGTTTGCAAGGTACATTTCAAAATGGATTTCAAGAGGGGGAAAATATTTAATGAGTCAAGCCAAAACATCTCTTTCAGTTACTGAAGAAATGGCTTGTCACACCAGGCAATGCAATATAGCACTGGGAATTCATTCACAGTGTTACTTATGGTTTGCCTTGAGTGATGCTTCCATAAAATGTAGGAGGCAAACTGACTTCAGTTGGTTTTACTGATAATAGCTAATGCTACTAGATCCTGCACTCCAAATAGTTATATTTGGAAAGAACACACAAAAATGGATCTTAGCATGTATTTTGAGGAGCCACTTCTGCCTCTTTCTTTTTCATCAGATTAAAACAAATACCAAAGCAGGGTTGGCACAGCCTTGTCCTTTTATAACTCAATTCAGTCCTAGATTATGTTTGACATCATATAGGTTTTTTTCCACAACAGTTCCCAAGAATGTAAATAAACCAAGCCTGGGACATCTGGGTTACACGTTGAAGGCAAAGCCTGCATGCAACAGCACTTAGGGCAAATCTAAAACACAAGTGTCTTCTCTCCCAGGCTGAAGAAACACAGAAGGGTGTTAACTAGAGCTGGGTGGATAATTTGTAATGAAGAATTTATTACAAGAATTTAGTCTCTCTCTTTTTTCTTCCCTCTCCTCGGGCAGTGATGCATGTGGCATTTGTGATATTGGAAAGGATTCTCTGAATGATTCCTATGCATAATCCCTATAGCTATAATGAGCTATAGCTCATTTTGGGGGGAGTTTGTTAAGGATATTAGTATTTGAAATGTAAGCTTGGAGGGATGACTCCCAGGTATTGTATTCCCTGTTTGAGTGAACTTGTGCACCTCTCTGGGCCAGGTTTCTGGAGTAAATCCCACTAGGAATGATCAAGAATGCACATTCAGTTGCTATTCCCCCCATCAGACTCCTAGCTCAGTGCTTCAGGGGATGCTGGTGATTTAATTTTGTTTATTAAATTTGTATAGCTTTGGACCAGATTCTGGAGGAATAGAAAGTCTGTGGAAAACAAAGGGAGTTCAAGTCTCACAAAAGCAAATTCAAGTTGAAGAAACATGAATTGCTCAGTCCATGCCCAGCTTTAGCATTGGTGTCTCTGGGTGAGGGAAAGCATCTGAGATGTCTTCTGTTTACAATGAAGAGATGAAGGCCCTTTGGACATCCTATCTCATGGTATCATTGCCTTGTGTTGTGAGGTTAGAGCCAGCTGCCCCTCCAGTTAGTAGCAAAATTCCTTTGGAATTAAGTGGAACCAAGATCCAGGCCTAAATAATTTAACATTCCAGCAGGATTGAGTGAGTCTGTCCCTAGCTTTGTTAGGATAGCCTTCTCATTATGTACAATCCTGCAGGCAAAGCACTTGGATGAAGTTGTCTTCACATAAATATGTGTTTTATCCAGCAGGGAGAACTCCCCAGGCTGGACTTGTGTCCAGTGTTTGAGCAGTGGAGCTGTAAGTAAGCTGTGTGATGCTTTTAGTCCAACCCTTCATCAGCAGCTGCCAGGATTTTGGGCAAGGACCTTGCCTTTGGTGTTTGGTCTGTAAAGCTTCATTCACACCAGTGAAATGACTTGTTCCTGGGGTTAAAAACCTCAACAGGATTTTGACAGGAGTCTCTTGAGACTGATTCAAAGTCTGCTGAAGACAAAGGAAATATCTCCCATTGACTGGTTAAATTGCTTTAAATTGAGCAGCTCAGTACCAGTGGTGCAAAATGATACCTGGGGTGCTCCTTCAGAGCAGAGAGGCTTTGATAAAGGCAGGAACATGGTTAAACTCAGGAGAATTAGAACCTTAAACACATGGGTTAAGTCAACCTCCTACCCTTCTGAGTTTGGTGATGGTTTCCACTGACTCAAAGACACCCAGAGCCAACAGAGAGACTCAGAAGGTGACTGGAGGTGGGATTGACTGATAACCTAGACAGATAGTTGGGAAATGTGGGTAGGGATCCAAGGCCTGCTGGAGTGGGCTTGGTGTTCCTGAGCAAGGCACTCCAACTCTCTGTTCCTCCCTTTCTCTGTCTTCAAAGTGTGGCTGGAAATGCTGTGTAAGAGCGAGGCACTGCTCAGGTTTAGCCAGCACCTACCTTCTCTTTCTTGCTCTCTGAGGACTTGCCAAGCTGTCCTGCACAAGAAGTTTGAAAAGCAGGGCTCTGAGTTCAATTCCTCTCTCTTCCCATGTCTTTTTTATTATTACTATTTTCTTTCATGTTGTTCCTTCTCATGAAAACCTGACTTGCTTCTCTTGTGGGAGGGAGAAGTGTTTTATTTATGGCTTTCATGGGACCTCAGCTGGTGATGTGAACACTACTCCCATTGCACAGCAGAGCAAGCAAGACTAGGCTCAACATCTTCTATAAATCCTCTTCAACAAATGCACCAGGTAGATACCCTTTATATTTCCTCTGTGCTTTGTACAGAGGAAAATCCCTCCTCTCTGTATGTTGTGTAACCAAGAGGGAGTTGCTAGCAGGGTGTCCACAGGAGCTCCCAGGAGGAACAAAGTCACTGTCTTACTCCTGGGCTACAAAATCACCTCTCACCACCTCCAAGCCACATTGCTTCTTTGGTTGTGGCTTCCCAAATGCAAAAGGGAGAGGTGAGGCAAGGTGGCAGGAGGAGGAAGAGGGGGGATTTCAGTTTTACAATGGTTTGTTTTAACAAGGCTGGTTTATGTTGAGTCATACTGGCAGAGTTCAGCTTCTCGGTGTTGTAACCTTGATTTACATCACAACCACATAGGATCTGTGCCTAAAGCATTGCCAAAAGATCCTGTCTAAGCTCACACCAGGACTATTCATTCTTCTCCCTCCTGCACACTTCTTGTATGGGTCTGAGCACAACAGAGGGATAGGAAATCAGAAAGACAAAAAGTCCTTTTGAATAATTATGATCTTTTTCTGGTTTATTCTACATAACTGATAAATTACTTCTATTCCTCAGACCATTATGGGAGTTACTGACCTGGGAGGACTTCATAATTTGCAGCATATCAGAGGGTGCTAATCTCCTCTAAACATGAGCATTTGATTTTAGAGAATGAAATGTCACTTAATTGGGAAATGAAATTTTAAAAGACAGCACTGGAATCCTGCCTGTAGGGATATGGGAAGAATTAGGGATAGAAGCAAAGCAACATGACCTCTGCATACTGAATTTTTAATTATTACCATTGCCACAAGCTGCTCCAGGCCACAGGAGTCCTCTCTCCCCTTCTGCACTGCCAGTTTGTGGTTTCATATGTGTGTAAATGCAGGAGAGGAATAATCTGGGAGGGTGTTACTCACCCAAGCTGTTCTTATGCTTATCTCCTCTCCTATCATTCCCCTCCTTGCACAGACAAAGTCACTGCTTCTGCTTTCGGTTCCCCAGCTTGTAAACCCAGCTCCAGCTCTGCCCTCCCCAAAACAGCTCCTGAAGCTCTTGGAGCTCTGCAGAGCATCCCCAGGCTGGGCTGACAACCCTCAATCCTGTCCCCAACACCAACTTCTGCTCCTGGAGCACCCATTGCTGGTACCAGCCCTGGCAGTT
Organism: Bucco capensis; assembly: GCA_013396975.1. NCBI lineage: Eukaryota > Metazoa > Chordata > Aves > Piciformes > Bucconidae > Bucco > Bucco capensis. The sequence goes on along the minus strand of VWZO01011421.1, from coordinate 124,910 downwards.
AGAGCATCCAGGGGCTGGGGTGAATCTCTTAGGGCTGAAGTAGTGACCCCATCTCTTCTTCTCCTGGAGTCGCTTTTCCAGGCACCAGCCCTGCAAGCTTGAGCATCCCAGGGCTAAAGTGAACCTCCTAGGATCGGAGTGACCCTATCTCCTTCTTGTCCTGGAGCCCCTTTCCTAAGTACCAGCTCTGGCAGCTTGAACATCCTGGGGTCGGGGTGAACCTCCTAGGGCTGGGGTGACCCCCCCCACCTTCTTCTCCTGGACCTCTTTTCCAGGTACCAGCCCCGGCAATTTGACAATCCTGGGACTGGGATGAACCTTCCAGGGTTGGGGAGACACCCCTGCCCACCCCATCTTCTCCTGGAGCCCCCTTTTCAGACACCAGCCCTGCCAGCTTGAGCATCCTGGGACTGGGATGAACCCCTCCTGCCGTTTTTTCCAGGCACCAGCCCTGCCAACTTGAGGATAAGGTCCCAGGGGAGGTAACAGTCCCCATCCCAAAGGAGTAGGGATCCCGGCACCAGCCCTGCTTTTTCCTGCTTTCCACCGGGCAAGCGCAGGATTCCTTGCTTTTCAAGCTGGGCTTTCGTGCAGTCATAAGGTTTGTGGTAGCACACACAGAAGCATATTCATGGAGGCAAAAGAGTCTGGATGGCTGGAAACAATATTTGGTTTGTTCTTGCGTTCACTCTGCCTGGAAAGTTTACAGAAGCCCTAAAGAGAGAAGTTTGTTATATATATATATATATATATATTTAAGGACAAAGGAGTGAGATTTTGTTTGGAGCTGGCAACGCTGATAAACCCTGACACCGACTCGTTATCTCACCCCTTCAGCAGGTTTTAAGGAAGGATTTCCCCGTTATTTCAGGGGTTTTGTTCAGCAGAAATCTGGCAGCGGGGCTGGTCCCTGCCAGTCCCTGGCGCGGGGGAGGCGATGCATTGGGACCTGTGTCCGGGCGTCCCGCAGGTGCTCGGGGATGCTGCAAATGTGCGGAGCGGAGGCAAACCTGCTCCAGGAGCAGCTCGAGAGCCTTAGCCTGGCAGAAAAGGGGAAAGCCAAGCTTCAGGGACTGATTTTCACCCAGTTTAGGATTTCAGATTCGCCCAGCCGGGCTCGGGAGACCTGGGACCTCCCACCTGAGACCTGAGTTGCAGTAGCTTTTCTCGGCAGAAGCTGCCGTGAGCTCTTATGTCATTCTCGCCCTTGGTGATGATTAAGTGACTGCTCCTTCTCTTTTTTTATTTCTGTTTTTATTTTAACGCTCATTTCTTGTGGCAGAAAAGCTGCTAAGTTGTTCGACTTCAGCAGGTCGTTGATGAACGCCTAATGACAACTCGGTCCTTTTTTTCCCAGCGAATCCTGACTTTGACACACACACACAAGCACAGCGCCTCATGCTAAATGTGGGGAGGGCTAGCATTGCTTCTTCCCCTCTTTACCTCCAGGACCTGGTTCGGATGTGGGTCGGGAAGGTGGGAGGAAGTTTGTGTCTCTCCTGGAAATGCAGCATGTTGAAGCTTTCTAAACGAAACCAAACCAGGCTCTTGGCCACAAGCTCTCAGAGAAACTCCCACCTTTAGGCAGCAGCATCCAACCCCCTCCCCAAATCTGCCACCTTCTAATGGCTCCATTCTTTCCCAGCTCACAGCAAAACACCCCCCGCTAATATGCTGGATCCAGGGAATTTGGTATTCCAGCCTTTCCTCTGCCCTGTGGTTAGAAAGAGAGGCGTGGAGGGAAAGGAGAAAGAAAAGGGAAGAAAAAGTAAATGAAGGCTAAGGGGAGAAAACATGCTTTAAATGTTTCCTGCAAATCTCCAGCTCGATGCAGTCTGAGGGAACAAATTCAAAGCAGGCATGGGCGCCTGAAGAGAAGTTCGAGAGAAATATTCTGTTCCATTCAAGCGCATCAAGGGTCTAGCTGGAGTCTTGTTTGGCTAAGGTCAGACGAGACTGGGTTCTCCAATAAAAATAAATCTCAAATTAATTATGGCCTCAAGCGAGGGGCCAGACGGTTGGAGCTAGTGCACTGCAGCCTGGTTTTTTGGCCTTCGGTATTTTTGTTTTCTCAATAATTGCGGGATGGAGGAGGAAGGGAGGGCGGGGGCTGCTTTATTGGGACATGGAGCTCAAATCAAACGGGCCCAGGACACTGCTTACCCCACTCCTCGCCTCATGGAGATGGAGCTTCAAAGCTACTGCATCTTCTCCCTACTTATTTTAAGGCATTATGTTTGACTTACTAACGCTTAGCAGTGAATAACTTCCCGGCTTCAGGTTCCCAAATCCCTTGGGCTGTTCCTGTAGAGCAAGGGGCAGGAGGGAGCCGAACCTCCACCGACTGCTTTTTATTGCTGTAGCTGAAAAGCAAGAAATTTGCCCAATTAGTTTCGTTTAGAACTGGGATTCGTTTCTGGGGATCAAATCCCAGGGCTGTAGTTTGGGGGTTGATTGTTTTGTTGTACGTTTGTTTTAGTTGGGTATTTTATTTTATTTTATTTTTTCCTATAAGAATGTGAGTTTAACAACTAAACCAGGGTGAGTTTTTTGTTCACGGAGCCGGTGCCAGAGGAAACTCAGACCCGAATCTTTTAAACGTACACTAAACTTAGTGGAGATTTTCCCTCTCGTAAAGACCAGAGCAGAACAGCCCCTGAGCTGAGGGTACAGAATGGGGGTAGATATTGTAATGCGATATAAAGGAGAGAATATATAGGGAATTTTATATAGAGAGCTCCTATACACACCATATACCTAGCAAAAGTTCTGCAAACACATGTCTGGAGAAAGCTAGTTAAAAAAAAAAGACACTTTGTCACAGTTAGTGGGTAATTGTTGGGAAAAGAGCCACTTTTCAGTTACAAAGTCAAGGGGTGGCTGTTGCTTTCTGGGGCTCCCCTCAGCTCTTCACTGTGTTAGGTCAAAGCCACACTCCCAGTCTGGGGCTTAACGAGAGCTCAGCTGATGCTGTTCGGGTAAGAGAGGGTGAAATAAGCCAAACATCTTTCCCATCCTCCGAAAAAAATATTTCTGACCTGCAACTGAGGCCCGGGAAGGTTTTCATTATGTTTATTCCTATAGAACAACTCGACGGTTTTAATTATGAAGTGATGACCACTAACCCCGCGTGAATTGCAGGCAGAAAATCCATATCTTTGAGGTTAGATAGTCCCGGGAAGGGCTGGCATTGAACTACACCTAGGTGTTAACTCCTTTGATACTGGATGTGAAATAGTCCTGGGCTAAATTCCCCCCAAATTCCTTATTTATTCCCATCGGAGCACACAGACACGGCGTTTTCACCTCCTCTGTGTGAGGCTGCAGCCAGTTATAAGGACGAAGAGTGGAGGTGGGGACATGGGAAATATTGAACTGATTAAAAACTTGGGTGGAGAATTTCTTTTCATTCATAAGCGGAGTGGAAGAAAAAAAAAGAATTGAGGAGTAACCGATTTTTACCAGCCTGGCCCTATGTAAGCATCTGAAATCTTCCGTGGCTGCCAAGATCAAATGATTTCCCAGATGTCTGGTGGTAACCACATTAAACAGATCATAATTCCTTTACATATGCATCCAAAAGTCGAGCATCAGATGAAAAGTTGCGCGTTGAGCAGCATCCTGCACCCGGCGAGGGCTTTGCTGTGCCTCTTCTCCCTCTCAAACAGTTAACTATCCAAAGCCACAGAGCAGTCACCTAGGATGATTCAGAGCTTGGCACACGGAGGTTAGGAATATTCCAGCTTTTTCCAAAACGTTTGAGTTAACTTCAAGGGGGTTTTATTTTTGGTTTGTTAGTAAGGAGAAAAAAAACAAAACAAAACAAAACAAACCCCAACAACCAAGAAGCAAAAGTTCTATTGTTACGTTATTTGGGAATAAAATGGTCCATTGTTCAACTGCTCTGTTAGACCGCTTAACAACTTCGCTCATGACCTTATCTCTTGGACTCGTCGCGGATCTTGTTTTAGACCAAACAGCAGAGGTAAAGCAAGGACTAACCATGCCGGACACGACGGAAGAAGTGGCTTCGATCCGAGCCATCCTCAGACATGCAAACTAAGCCCCTGGAGGGAGCAAGTCCCGGTGCCCGCCTGGCTATAAAATGCCGAGATAGGCTCCTACAATATCTCTAGCTGGGTGTCTGTTTGATATCTCCCAGCCTTTGGGACCTGCTGCGGGTGCCAGGTTCGGGCTGTCTCTCCAGCTGGGAGCCGGGAAAGGCTGTTTGGCAAATGTTGAGCTCCTCTCCTGTGAGCTGGGCACGATTTCAGGTGGTCTTTCTCGGCTTTTCCCGCCTCACCACCCCCATCGTGTCTTAGACGTGCCGGTCATGCAGCCTAAACCCAAAAACTCTGTGAGGTCTGTGGGTGACAGAAGCTCCTTCCAGGGTCTATTTATTTTATTTCTTTCCCTTTCCTTTCGCGGTTAAGCTCCTCAGTCTGTCCTCTTCCTCACCCCCCACCCCCGTTGTTTTTCGGGGCTGGTAGAGAGGGTTGTCTAGAAAGGAAACCATTTGGGGTTTGAAAGGATGCGTTTCACTCTCTTCCCTTTAACCTCTTGCTTTTCTGGTTGCTGCAGCAGCTGCCATGTGGTAACGCCGAAGGGGGAGTGGAGAAGAGAGTATTGGGGGGAGAGGGGGCAGGGAAAGGGAAAAAAAGTAATGAGGAAGGCAAAGGGTTAACCGTGATTTCTTTTAATTGAACTCCAGTTCTTGTGGCCCTAGGCAAGGGGGGACCTGACCCCGCTAGCAGCATCCAGATGTGCTGCTCTCCGGGGACCCCAGCGCAGACCCCTGGATTGTAAAGCAGACAGGGGAGGGGGGAGAGGGAGGGCGGTGGGGCTGTCCCCTCTGCT